>JARQTI010000724.1:163936-180583 GCA_030142655.1 Trachelus tabidus
AGAGTGTTTATTATAAATTGAATAACGTAGTCAAGAACAATACAATTGAACAGAGCGCCCATGGAACGCTTGCCGGCCCGTCGCCATAAAATGAGTTGTTCTCTTCAACAGTAGAAAACGGACAACCTTCTTGAAAATGGGTGACTTAATTATTGAAGAAAAAGTTTTTCTCATTGAATGTTATTATTCAAGAGGGAAAATTTATAGTGAAGCATTCAGAGGCTTTCGTACGAAGTAGGGAAGTAAAAGAGTCTGAAGCGAAACTACTCTTATGAGATAAGAATCGAATATTTTTGTATGTCAACGTTTATGAGGAATCAGATTTACATATAATATTATTTGAAAAAATTTCTGAGATTTTAATGATTTTTTTTTTCTTGCAGTGTTATCGATAATTTTAACCAGTACGGAAGATTACAGGACCGTAGAAAAGATTTACCAGGCCCTTCCACTTCGGTTACTACAGAGGAAACAATTAATTAAATTAAAGACGGTTTTGAAAAAAATTCTCATTCGTCAATCTGGAAAGCTTTTTGAGTTTCAAAAATAAGCAAATCGTTGTGGCACAATATCCTACGCTATTTCTTAAAATGCATCCTTAGAATATAATAACGTATCAATAATTGACTGATCATTCCATGAAAACAAGAAAATAGTTCTGCAACACATTGTAGCAAATGTTTGAAAATGAAGAATTGAACGATAAACAAATAATTTATTCTGACGAAGCATATTTTTGGATAAATGGCTATGTCAATAACCAAAATTACCGTTTTTGGGGTTCAGAAAATTCGAAATTCGTAGTGGCAAATCGCTTCATTCTATTAGGTTGGTAAGAAAGTTATGTCGTTTTTCTGTTGCTCCAATTGAAATTTTCATTATTTCGTTGTTCTTTGTGCGTTTTAGACAATTTTAATATTAATCGAAAGCTAATATTTCCATGTTCTTTAATCATTAAATTTTGAGAAATAGGAGTATATGATGGATCAAGAAAAACTTCATTTTAGGCACTCTATGTTTTATGAGTTCCAACTTGGTCACAATGCGACGGAAGCTCATACAAATTTGGGTTTCGTCTTTGGATTGTCCAAAGTTAAAGCGCGTACGGTCCAAAGATGGTTGGAAAAATTCAGGTTTGGTGACATGAAGCTTGAAGATGAACCTCGCAGCAGAAGACCAAAGGAGCTTGATGACGACGTTCTGATGGCTTCAGTGGGTAATGAACCACTACTGACTACAAAGGAGATCGAGGATAAGTTATGCGTTAGCCACATAACAGCTGAAAACCACATGAACTTGGCTTTGTCTACAAATGGTGTTGTTGGATTCCCCTTGAATTAAGCGAAAAAAATATGTCAGATCGAATTTCTATTACTTCTTCTTTGCTTGCTCGACAACAATATGAGCCATTCTTGAATCGCCTGATTACTGGTGACGAAAAGTGGATTGTGTATGAAAATGTAGTGAGGAAAAGAACCAAGGCAGTTCGCCTTCTACCCTTGCAAAGGCCAATTTGCACCAAAAAAGCTAATGCTTTGCATTTGGTGGGATTGTCGAGATTCGATCCACTGAAAACGGTTGCAACCAGAATAAACTGTCACAGCAGACCTATATTGTGATCAGCTAACCCAACTGGATACAAAAATACGTGAACTTCGTCCAGCACTGTAAAACTGAAAAGTTGTTGTCTTCCAACATGACAATGCCAGGCCTCACGTAACTTTAAAGACGAAGGAGAAGCTCCAACCCCCCCGGCTATGAAGTTTCATCACATCCGCTATACTCATCTGACCTGGCACCATCTAACTACCATTTGTTCCTCTCGATGCAAAATTTTGTTAGAGGAAAAAAATTTTCGAGATTTTCACGATGTTCAGAGGGCAGTGGTAAATTTCCTAGCTTCAAAGGATAGGATCTTTTATACATTCGGCATAATTGACCTAGTTGACAGATGGAGGAAGGTCATAGAAAACAAGGGTCAGTAATTATACAAAGAGAGTTCTGGACCAAGATTCCTGCACCAACATATTACCGACCTCTGGGGTTCGCGTCGCACGAGCACGCACGCTTTTCCAGCACGATCCTCAAGTCTTGTTGCGAGGGACCCCCAAAAGTGTTTCCTTTATTTATTACTGCTTACAAAGAAGAAAGTCTTTATAACAAGAGGAGAAGGTATACAAAGTATTAGAATGCCAATGTTATAAGGCGACTGGGGTCTTATATCTTACATAAAGTAAAAGCAATAACTCTGGCTCCGTACTTCGAATATTAGGGACTACTACAAACTGCGCCTTGAATTTCGCGGTATCAAATCAGGAAACAAGGAGTTCTACCATACCGGGCGACTGGGAAACAGTGGCGACGGCGCTCAATCGAACTGAATTCGTCAAAACAGAGATGAGTAGGGAGATTGCCAATGACCTGTTTTTCGTGGCCTCACTTTTATTCTGTTACGAGCCACTCGATTGGTTGGCGGCTCGCTCCTAGTTCTTATTCCCGTTAGGTCGTTCGTGTATCTGCTTAGCGAATAGAAATTTGACGCCTGAGATCCGAAATGATTTATGACTTTATGTTATCACCAAACTGCATTAAAGCCTTTTCTTATATTATTAATAGTAGGAGATCGTAATAACGATATACAAATACGAATCGTGTCAATAAAAAGAATCTTAATATTGAAATACAAATATCAATCTTTCTATATCACAAAACTGATTCCTGATACAAGGTCAGTCTTATAACTCTCCGCCTGATGTGACCTGGTCGAAGAAGTTGAGAAGGCTGCCTGCTCAACGTCGTGACTCGAAAATTGTTTTTAGTTTTATGAGTCTATCTAAGAAGGAGAGAATGGGGAGTAAACAAGGGTAAAGAAAGTGAAGCGGGCATAGAGCGGGTGATCGCACAGCCCCGATGGTCAAGGATCAGTTCGAAACCCGACTCTTTCGTGAGATAAAACAGGCATCCCAACCGTTGCGTTCCTTCACGCGCGATTCGAGACTTTTTAAGAGTCATAAAACATTTAGCGAGGGGCTGCAGTTAGCACATGTTTGGGTCGAGTGCTTGAATACGGTTCTATAGAAACAACCTTTGAGCAGGGCTCGTGAGATGTTTCTCATTGTCTAAAGGAAAAGTGAAATTCGAAATTTGTTCTTAATCTTCGTGTCACGTCGTTTTCCAGGTATTCGCATGTTCCCCTAATAATATGTACTTTTAGATATTCTAATAAATCTACAGGGAACATTACACTCGGCATTTTAATCATACGTTAAACAGATATTTTCTGGAGGCGGACGTGTGTATTACCCTGGACCTGCCCTCCAGATTTTTACCGTTCCTGACATTTGCCCATGCTCTCGGGGAAACCAGGGAGAACTCGAGAGAGAAACAGACGCTAGATTAATTAATTATTTCTCTTAATATAATGTTTGTGATTTAAGGCTATGTTTAGGATATATACTGTGACGTGATTTTTCGAATCCCGGTCCCAAGACGGCTCCTTGGCTAAACTGGCTCCTGTGGATAAACTTCTAAAACTTGAAAATGATTGGTTAACTGGGGATTTATCTGGAGGATAAATTTTATTCGAAGGTGAAGAAATCGGCCATTAAAGAAGCATCTTTCATTTCTCGCGCCCAGCTCCCAGCGGTATTCACCAACGGGTTTTCATATGAAAATTTCAGTGAGTATTTATACCGATTTCGCCCAACAATGTTCAGATTCGGTGTATAAACTTTGTAGGTCCTCACGCTGAGTTGAATAAGGCCCGTCACGCGAGGTACATCGCCATCTCGTGTCGAACTTCCAACCTTGATTATTAGGACCAGTTACTGGCACATGTCCCCCATAGGGGAAACAGCCATAAGGAAAGGAAGGAAGGAAGGAAAGGAGGGAAGGATTCAGTAGTTATTCATTGCTTTGTTTGTCAGTGTTTTCGAGCAACAAAATATATAGAGGAATACTAATGTATACTATAATAATAATTTTAAAGGAATTAGTTACTATTGTACGATTAAATCGTTAAAACAATAAACAATATTTTACTAGAAAATAATAAGCTTTGTAAAAATGTGGAATATTAATGATGACATTGATACAATGTTTTGTGAGTGTCAGCAATATTATTTACAAGAGAACAAAACAAAAGAGGATCTTCTGAAAGAAGACAGAATAGATAAACTAAAGAAAGAATTAGAACATCTTATATTACAGTGGAATGTTAACTGTCCTGCTGTTGAATATGTAAATCTGAATAAAATGCTGGCGATCTGTTATTTACAGGTATTGTTTATTATGTGGAATTTTAATAACACTGTTACTTGTACTTAACTGACGAATTTGAAGATATTACTGTATAAAGTATAACATTTTTACAAAATATTAAAATATTGCAAAAGCCAATTATAATTCAAGAACTTACCACATCTTTCTGAAATTTTCATTTGCTCGAAATGTGTTATTTTAATGAAGCTTATTTACTGCTTGTACTCACTTTTCCTGTGCAGAAAACATTATGACATTAATTTTTATTATATTTGATGAAGATGTAATATTCTTAGAAATCCTATAAATTACATGCAATATATTTTACTCTAATTATCTCATTTTCTCTAATAAATTTTAACAATATTAATTTAATCTCATATTTCATATCATGACTTCTTATATTTCATTATCTGTAATATAGGCAGGCAGACAGAATGATGCAGTTTATCATCTTATAGAATCTCATGCAGTCATACTTCGTCAACAAACTCAACACAGATTTCTTAAAACTGAAATTCGAAGGTCTTTTCTTGAAGAGAACCAATTTTATGGTCTTAATCCAGCTTATATAAAATTGAATGATGGTACAAAGAACTGCAACATATTAACAAAAAGGCTTAATGAAATGCCCCAAGGTAATTGTATTTTATTCTTATAATCTGTGTTTTAGAAGACGTAACCAGGTGACATCAGTTTCATAGGCACTTGTACAATGGACATAATTTTAATATTATGCATTATTGTTATAATACTTTTCCTATCATACAGCGAGTACTTCATGAATTGTTTCATATCTTAAAAATTTAATTTCTATTTTCAAAAAAATATATATTTCATTATTGATTATGAAAAAGGCATAATGAAAAATATGGATATTATATAGAGTATGTTTTTTGTTTAGGAATACTAATATATTAATTCTTTAAGGAAGTTTAAGAGTAGTTTCTTAATTAATTTTAGCACATTGATATATTTTTAGTCAATAAGTTGACACATTTTTATAAGTTTGATCATAAAATATGATTCAGATCGCTGTTCCTTAAAGTGTATTAGTCAATAATCTTTTGAAAGTTGCACCAGATGTTTAATATTAATTTTAATATTCATATATATTTCTAGATACTTAATTGCTAAATATGTTATGACTTGAATTTTATATTGATTTGTATGTCTTGCATTTCATCATTTCCTATGGACGATTACTTGAAAATATGTAATCAACAACAGCTCAACTAATATTTAATAAAAATGGAGAGACTAGAATATACTGTACATTGTATTTCACATGTTATTAGGATTTATACGCTATTGAATCATTCTCCGATTTAAACATTCATATTAGGTATACGAATGATAATGTAAAAGAATGAAACTCAATCTACTAACTATTCTCAATTTACAAATTTATACCTCTTCTATTCTTTTATATTAGATATATAGTTAGGAACCTGATTCTAAATGCACTAATGATATGGGACCTGTTCAATCTAATACATTCTGGTTCCTGCATTGAATACGATTAATTGCTGCTTTTTCTGATATTTTTGTGGTGGAAAAATTTGAAATTGATTATGAAAATGTACAAGCAATACTATAAAAAATATGTACAGAAATATTTAGAGTAGTGATGCACACCATTTACTTTGTTGGGAATTCACAAATTCAATGTTTGTAAAATTTGTTAATATAAACAACCAATGTTTGGAATATTGTTTACAATCGAGATCGATCAATGATCACTAACCTTAAAGTGGTATGTACTCTATGTACATATATACATTACCTTGGATCCCGATTAATGGTACATACATACATAGTGAAAACTTGATATCCCATGCTTTTTTTTCGTTCTCCTCTCGTTTCTAATTGCCTTACATATATTTTAAAGCAAATCAATATCATAACGAAAAAAATCATTTTTTGTACTTAATAAAAATACAAATGTGAAAAATGGTTTTAGAGAGGACACCAAAGAATAGAGATAAAGGAAAGAGCTCTGTTCGATAGAAAAAGTATTATTATTGAATCAAACGAAACTGACGAATTTGTAGGAAAAATGGTCACTTCATTCTTTTAAAGTTACAATATACATGCTTTATAGCACATCAATTTCTTTCTCGTGCAATAAAGAAGAGAATGACGTATATTTTATTTTACTTAAACACATTTTAAGACAACAATGAAGGTAGAGTTGTGTCAAAAATCAAAGAAACTGTGCATAAATCGCCATTTTTCAACGTCTTAATATTTCTATTACGAAATATTTTTAAAAAATGTACAGAAAAAGATTTTATGGAAATTAATATCTTATTTTAGATAAAAGAAGATGCTCGCCTTTATGTGAGGCACACTGAGGACATTACTCTTCACAAACAGAATGTGCAGATCGGCTTTCTGTCTTTTAAGGTAGCTACTGCGCTGTACATCCGTCAAATGAGGGTTAAATTTGTACAATAAGTTTTACAAAGTTAAATGTATCTTAATTAACAATAGTGGAGGATGATTTGTATTGCCGTACCGGTCATTAACCTATAGAAACATTAATAGTAGTTTATTTGCTAAAGCATTAAGTGATCAATGGTAACTTTCATAGAAATACATTTTCTTTGAATTTTTTTAAAGAATAAATGGTAATTTTGTATGACTTTTATTGCGCCATAACTCATTCTCTTTTTCAAAAGCTGCTCTAGGAATTCAACATGTAAAATTTCTGTAGTATCGACCGTTAATAATGTTTATAAAGTATGTTTATATAAATTTTTATTCGTCGGTTGAACAACAGGTTGTAAATTTTAAACGCTTAAAACTACAAAAAATCCATTTGGTAAATTCTTAGAGCAACTTTCAAGAAATAAGATGAGCTGCAGCGCATTAAAATTGGTACAAAATTAGGGTTTATTCTTTGAAAAATCAATTTGAAAAAACTCAACGAAAATGTATCTTTATAGAAGTTACTGTTGATCATTTAATGCTTTAGCAAAAAAATCGTTATCAATGTTTCTCCATGTGCTGTAATACAAATCGTCCTTCATTGCTATCAATTACTACATTTAACTTTGTACAATTCATTGTAAAATTTAACCATTTGACTAGTACTCACCACAGTAGTTACCTTAACTTTTTAAAGCATACATTTTTCTAATGATCGGATTCTTATGAAATTTGATATACACGGATTTTTGGGATCGCTGATTACGGATTCATTATCAGATTCTCCAAATTCAAGATGGCGACCGCCGAACTGAAAAATGCGATAATGTTGGTGAAAATATAAATTTCGGTGGTTTTCGGGGTTACTGATTACCGATGTAAAATTTAAATTTGATCATTTGAAAATTCTTCCTTTCTTGGTATTACACATACCAAACGATGAGGACGTGACGAGTTCTAGCTCCACTTTTTTTTCTTTGTAATTTTGAAATATTTTTCCTGATTTGTGTGATTGCGATAAGTATGGAATGTATATCATGGATTCGTAATCAGCAACCTGGAAAACCCCCAGATATACATTTTCATGAGATTTACATTGTTTTTTGATTTTGAGTTAGCCATATTGGATTCGCCATATTGAATTTCCGTATTTTCAGTTTAGATTTGTAATCAACGATCCTAAAAACCTCTTAGTACTAAATTTTTTCCAAATCCAGAAATTTTTTGTATTTTATCGGTCATCTTGATATTGGGGAATTTGACCGCGGATTCCTAATTAACAACCTTAAAAAAGCCTTTTATACAAAATTTCAAGAAATAATCTTAAAAAACTTTATTATTAATGAATTTTTTCGAAAAAATCGCTGTTTTCTCATATTTATTTATTTGTAATACTTAATCAACAAATATTTATGATTACTCAAATTTTTTTACTTTCTTTTATTGCTAAGATACCGGAAAAATAAAAAACGACTTAAATGCGTTAACTAGAAATAAAATGGCCAATATTTATAGAAATCGAGGTAGTACCGTGGGTTACGACCATGGTTAAAAGGGTTAAACGGGGATAATCATAGCAGCGCCTTGATTTTAATGATTGTTTGCTCTGGCGGGATTTCGATATTAAGAATTTTTCCTATTGAAAAATTCAAGTCCAATCGCAGAGTAGGCATACTACAGTAGGCGCGATACTTCTCTTTCGGTCTACCTTGCTTATTCCTTCTGTAAATGTTTTCGATTATTTTCCTTTTTTGACCGATTGACTTTCATGGTCCATTTCATCATTTTGTTAATCTCAAAAATCTAAAAGATTAAGAAGTACAAAAGCAGCATTATTTCCTTCCCTTTCTGAATAATTTTTGAGCAATTTACAATTGTAATTAGTGTTAGAGTTAGCATTCATCACTCAATAACCGCGCGACTGGCAATAGGCTGGAATCCACTGGATCCCAGAGTCTACTTTTTATATTTGAGAAGTAAGCCTGATTGTCCAGGGTTAAAATTCAAATTGATGAATCCAATATCACGGCCGAAATGTTGAAAAATTGTTCGATTAGCATGAAAAGTGATTCTCGATCGTTTTCAGAATATCGGAATTCAAATCCAAAGTTGAAATGTTCAAATACAACGTCTTTTCACCGAAGTTGCTACTAATTGAAATTGATCAGATTTGATGCTTTGCTCCATTTTGCGTAAGGAATTTATTTGGGTTTGTAATGCTTCAAAAAAAAAATAACGTCTTTACACACTGACTGAATCGCAATCATGTGCTATATTCCAAAACAATGAAGAAAAAATACTGGTCCCTGAATATGCTGGGTTACTCGGAATTAACTAATCAACAAAAGCTCGATTCTCTATTTGATTTTCATGGTAACAGCACCGCCTTCAGTTAACACCTTAGACATAAAAATAACCTGACTATCCAGATTGTGCACTTCGCTTTGCCGTTAATTGGGGGGGACATCAAATCCTAAAATTGAGAGGGAGAAAATGGATGTCATTTTGAGAACTACTTTTGCATCTCTCTAAACATTGTATGGTACCAAACTTTCCAAACTTATTTTATAGTTAAAATGTATCTTAATAATATTCATTTTTTTCTAGTATTACATACTTTTTTATCTTATTTTTTTGCAGAATGGTATATGATCCAAATTACAATTCAATATGAGCATCCCGGAATTTCGAAATATTATAGCGCCGGACCATCGTCAACCTATCCAATACACATTATTGTTATGCCTACGGGAGAAAAAGCAATCGAACCATTTTGTGTAACAATACCAAAGTCTAACACGAGTAAAATGTATGATATTATTAGTGAAATAGAAGATGTGTTATCAAATAATAAATTTGATTTGGAAGCGGCTTACACTAATAATAAATCATATTGGAAAATGCGGGAACGACAAAATAAGAAAATGAAGGTAACTCTCTGTCGATTTATAAAGTTTGTAACATCTTTTGAATAATTGTGAATTTTTTATGAAAAATAAGTGTGAATGGGTTCAATCTTTTATTAAACGTAGTAACAATAAATTCTTACAAATATGTATTTTAAAACGTCACTATACGCGTACTCTGAATCATTTCAGGATTTAAGATATACTTGTTTTATTTAGAATGAATTCATAGACTACTTAGTAGATTTCAGGAACAATGAATCTTGAGAAAATAATTTTCTTTATTTTAATATAAGGGTACGAGGTGTGTTAATTGTGCGAGTGAAACATTAGTGGACATATGTTGAAAACAATAAAAAAATTAGTTTGCAGCATAAAACGGAACATGATTATTGTTAGAAAATAGAGAGGTTACAAAATGCTTATATTAAATGGAATTGAGTGGTATTCTACAGGCAGCAATAACAGAATTGGAGAACACATGGTTACGCGAGTGGAGGATATTATTTATGGCAGATCCTATAGAAAATTTGGACTTGGTGCAAGATTTGGAAGATATGATTAACAAACTGATAAACGACGATACATCTACGTAAGATACTATTTTATTTGTAGAAATACCAAACAGTGTAGTAGAAAATATATTATTTGCGAAAATAAAAGTAATCTATTAATGAAAGTACCGAAGACCTGAGTACTGCTCTAGCATATGTATGATGAACTAATTTTTTTATATTATTTTCATAGTCACTAATTAAACACTCACTTAATGTTTTACGTGTGTTACAGGCAAGTCATGTCGGACCGATCACGATGGCTCTTAAAAAAGATTGCCACAGGTTCCTGTTACTTGTCTAAAGCAGAAATTGCTATAGCTGTACAATACGTCTTACCAAATAATAGTAAACTTGCTGAAAATATTATATTATCCATTTACGGAAAGTTGGGTAGTGTACATCTTTTGAAATCTGCTTTAAGAAAAACGCTAGTACTAATTGTCGATGAGGTAAGTTTCGTTCTGTTTTTATGAATGTTCGATTATTATTAACTAGTTATTATTATTCGACTACTTTTATTATGAATCAATAGAAAAGTTTACTTTAAAATGTGTTAGAGAGAGTGCTTTCTTCTAACTGTTTTGTAGCAGATGTTGACTCTACATTAAACGTTATCTATTTCTTTCGTACTACGTTCGTCAAGGTATATTCTTTTCATAGCACGTCTGTCGAAAGTTCGATTCTCAACGTCTCCGAAGAGTCGCGAAAATAGCCGATTTCCGAGTTCAGCTCGGCTTAAATAGGTTCGACTTGGTTCGGCTCTGTTTGACTTGCTTCGGCTCACTTTCAACACAAGTATTGAAAGTAATTGCTCTGTTCGGCTTTATTCGGCTCACTTTCGAAACACGCGTGGAAAGTGATTAGTCTACTAGAGTATATTTGTGACATATAGTAGTTCAATTCTAGGGGTCGTGGCCCGTGATCTCTTCGTAGACGCCGAAAATCGAACTCGCCAGACTTGCTATGAAAAATATTGTGTTTGACATGTTGCGAAGCAGCACTTTCGCAACTTGTCAAACAAATAGCTATTACTATACGTCTATCTGTTGACTAAGTTACCCTGTGCACTCCCAAAATCGGGAACCTTCTTGACAGGCCCGCCATAATATATCCTCTAGTCTAATCAGATTCGGAAATAGATCGGCATCGACAGAGCGCTGGCGATCTTCAGTTGTCTCAACGAAACAGATCTCAGCAGCTACAGTGTTGTTTTCAGCAGGAGGGGATTTTATCCATCTCTTTTCCCACTTCACGATTTATTTCGTTAATAACATTCGTCACGATAAAATTCCGGTACAGTTTGTTTCTGGTCATGTCGACGCATACACGAATACACACACTCTCACACGCACACAACAAAGAACGATAACTTCCCCTTAATAGCAAAAAATAACATTAAAGAGACACTGCTTCTGACGAGGGAGATTAGCGATTCCTAAAAGATCGTGAAATGTAGCTAGGTATTAATTTTACATGTAAACAAATATGTATCTAAAAAATAATTTTTTTGTTCCAGAATATGGATCATATTTCATTTGAATCTATGGATATATTGAAAGATCATCCGGTAACTCGGTTTCCGTCTTTCCATATATCCTATGCTTTATTTAAGGAACATGAATCGTCTATCGTAAAAGGATGCAAAATTATTAAAAGTGATAACGACGTTGGTAGTTTTATTGTAAATCCTTCGAATAACTTGCCCAAAATGGAACAACGAATGAAACTGTTTATTGACTATTGGCTGCCTGGATGGAAAGGATTATATGGTGAAAAACCCGATGAAGAAACATTCGAAAACGCATTGGTCAATCATGATATTTTAATGTATGAAATTCACTTTGTAATTCATTTTACTCAGTTTAAAAACATCATATTTGTTAAGACGTGAATCTTTATTAACCAATTAATGTTAAACTCTTAATGGAAAATGTCATAGAAAACAATTATTAATATTTAACTTAGGCATCATTTTAATGTAAATTCTATCACTATTGCAAATGTACATTGTATCACATAATATGTTTAGCACTGAAGTAAGCATAAGATTGTTTACTCCTTTACTTTGTGCTATAATAGGTTATAATTTTTAGCATTTGTGGTAAATTTCTTTTAAAAAAAAATAAGTTAGCCTTCGTATATTAAAACAGAATAATATTCATAAAAAGTATTTTCTTGACAACCTTTGTCGATAAAAAATTCTTGTTTAACGGAAAATTTTTTATAAAATTTACGCATTTGGACAGGCGTGGAAGATAAGAAATTTTGTATTTAATCATTTCATATAATTAAATATTCACTGAGTCGTGGCAACCTAAATAGATATACAAATGGATTTAAGTTTGATCCAAAGCAATATTCAATTCAAAAAATTGGACCAAATAAAGTATAAGTAGTACAACTTTTTCAAAGCTCTATGCAATAAAATTCTATATTTTTTGTATATAAATATTTTCCTTCTGTGATATTTTACGTGAAATAACTTTTTTTTTTCTTTCAGGTATAATGGGCATGGAAGTGGAATACAATATTTGGCAGGCGAACGAATTGAAAAGCTACGGATCAAAGCAACCGTTCTGTTGTTTGGTTGCGGAAGTGTAAAATTACAACGGGTTGGCGGACGATTTCCACCTTACGGTGTATCCAATCAATATTTGATAGCCTGCAGGTAATCTCACATACAAAATGTATAGTTATTTATGTAGATTTTTTACTAAATTAAAGATATACTTTGTGACGTGATTTTTCGATTCACGGTCACAAGGCGACTCCGGCTACCGGTACAGATAACGTTCTCGATTTGTGGTTTCCTTCGAGGCGTCACTCTGCTCAGAAGCTACGCTCTCGGGTTGATTCGTATAGTTACGCCAATTCTCTCGCAAGATTTCGTTATTATTGAATTGAGGTTGAGTTGCTCGAATCTGCCTTAGGGAGATAGTCTCGACGTACCGAGTTGCCCGGCAGAAGAGAGTGCCCGACGGAGACATCTCCACGGGCCGCTAGAGATAGGCAAAGGGCTGTAGAGCGGGCGGAGATAGAGTTTTGATACGGTTAAGGGCAGGAGAGAAACCCCGATGCCCTGGGGAAGCGGCCATGGAGGATCTCCAAAAATGTTACGTACCGTTCCGCTAAGAAACGCTCTCGATTTGGTTTAAAGAGACGACTCGAAGGAGATGAAAGAGTTATCGTCTATAAGGATCTCGATCAACCAGAATGATTAGTTCTCGAATTTGGCTATTGTCGAAGCAATCTGTCTCGGGGTACCGATCGAGGTGTCATTAACTGGCTCGCGCTCCCGTCCTATATGCTGATAGTTTTTCTAGCCGTGTTTCGATACGATATAGCAAGTTCTCGCGTTGCTCTCGCGATATCCAGGAAATCCTATGAATTTTCTGTGAGTGTTCCGGAGGTGTAGTGCTGTGCCCTAGTGCAGTGCCCACCCGAGTGTCCTCTGGATGCAGTTCTCGGCCTTCACGGATTAGCTGTACCAGCTCCGGTGAGGACTCCCAATTTATTAATTGGTGAAGGAATTTCGATTTGATAGTTCAGATTCGTTCTGTTACGTTCTCGATTCGCCGCTCTCTGTCTCTCGTACTATTTGCCTGACTCTTACTCCGACCCTCTCTACCTCAAACTAGCAGCCTGAGCGGCCGTGCATTTCCGTAACCGTCGACTCCCGTTTGTGCATCCAGTTGCGTTTGTTGATTTTACACGACCCCAAAGATCAGCATCTACGATTGTGTTTCTCGATTTTACGGGTCCCCAAAAATCGACAGGATCCGTTAAGCTATCACCTCTTCTGATAAAGTTAAGTCAGAGCTCTCGTTTTGGTGGAGTTGGACCTGTTCCACCCCAAATCCAAGTTTATACCGGCTCGTCAGTTCCCGGTGAAACAAGAATTGGCTGGCGCTCGCCTGGCTTGCGGATACATGAGCGAAGGGTGAACGGCCGAAGGTAACGTAGGTTGGTTCTCGAAGATAGTTCGTTCTCGGATTTTTTGCTAACGATTCCGAGTTAAGAAAAAAAATACGTTACAACTTGTACAACTATATTATCAAAACTTATGTGGTTATGAGATGTAACGAATTTTTACCAGTACAGAACGATCTTTGTTAATACAGAAATACATGCACTTTTTTTGATAATGATAATATCACTAAAGAAATATTTATAAAGAACGTATCAGGGTATTTAATGTAATTACCATCGCAATAACCGGATATGTGTGTAAATAGCTGTGTCCAACACTACAGACAAATCGTTAAACCGATTTGACTAAAATTTACAGGAGAAATCAAGTTTTGGATTTAAATGGAACGATAATATTTGCAAAACTTACTATTCAAAAGCTTCGCGTCCGTAAAAATAATTTGTTTATGTTGACGAATACATGAGACGCGACTACATAGTTCATGCAGTTGTACCACAGGGAAAGCCATATACGCTTTATTTTATTTTTTAGTCCCTGCGTCTTGGGCATGTTGTGGGAAGTAACAGACGCTGATATTGATAAGATGACTGCTAATTTCTTGAGTAACTGGATTCCATCCACACAAGAGCGGCCATGGAGTGATATTGATCCTGATTTGTGGCGCAGTGGCACTTTTGGTAAGTATTTTTCATTAATAACGTTCTTTAAATTAAACGAAAATATATGCAATATTTTCAACAAAATAATATATTATAATTGTATTTTTCATTTTAATTAATTAATATTACTATAGAAATGACATAGACCTGACAATTTCAGTCAATTTGTTTCTAATAAATAATTCCTGTTATATGGCTCATACGTTTCATACTAAGGTTACTTAAAATATACAGTAGAATATCCCAAAACTAATACACTTTATGGCATTATGTTAAACTTTAAAGAAGACTGAATCGAAAAATCCTCATCAACTTTAAATTATAGCTTTATGAACATGACCAATGAGCGCCGGCAAAGACGACCTTTGCGACAAGTTGAACGCGCTCACTTTATCTCTTGTTGCGCGGTAAATTTTAACCGAATTTGACTGGCGAATAATTCCAGCTTAGTAAATTTCTATATATTTAAAATAATGATGCATACTGCGTCAAATTGAATTTTATGCGCTGAAAAAGAAATTCAGTAAATCTCTTTACGTATCCCCTCTCTAATCGACCACCCTCTGCTATAAACCAAGATCAGCTTCCCGTTTTGTTCACAGCGGCGTCCATGTTAATTATTATTCGACATTTGAATACATACAAAAGGTCAAGAATTCTCAGTAGAATGTTTATTCGTCAGAGCCCCTTTCTTGCAGGCTACATCCCTGAGGGTTGATGGGCATGACTTGCGACTAACCCTTCTTTGTACTAATAGAGAGGTTTTCAAATCCGGACTTGGGCTAATAGAGAGGTGTTACTTTATTTGTGATTGTTCGATATGACAAGAATGAACTGTCAATCATATGGAATATGTTTCAGTTTTCATGATCAAGAGACTCGGTCGAGTCTCGCGCCAAGTACAGACAGCCAGCTGTACAGGGCACAGCTCGCAGAGACTCTTTACTTGAGTCAACTCTTACGCCTGTGTTTGTTACGAAATATCTTATTAACCGCTGTATATGAGAAAAAGTTATTGATATATTCACTATGGAAATTCCCTTCCTTCCTTCCTTTTCTTATGGCTATATCCCCAAGGGGGCACATGTGTCAGTGACTGGTCCTAATAATCAAGGTTGGAAGTTCGACACTAGATGGCGATGTACCTTGCGAGACGGGCCTTATTCAACTCAGCGTGAGGACCTAAAAAGTTTGTACACCGAATCCGAACAGTGTTGGGCGAAATCCGTATAAATACTCACTTAATTTTTCATATGAAAACCTATTGGTGAATGCCGCTGGGAGCTGGGCGCTGAACCCCGAACCTTTCGGTCGTGCATCCGCTACCCTAATCACTGGGCTACGGCCGCCCCCCACTATAAAAATTGAGGGTTCTAAATTGATTGCCACCAAGTTTAATACCATTAGTGTACGAAGTGAGGGCGTATTGAGATAGCGAGTGAGATGATTTTATTTCAGTTCCGTCGTCTTCGTCGTCTTCGCACGTCCATCTACTTTTTTACACGGCAGATGGCGCTGAATGTTTTGCCTTTACTTATTTGTACTCTGAATGGTGTTGGTAATTTACGAATACACAACACTATCAAATACATTTTGTACATGAAGCTACTGTTCACACCAAATTTCCAGTTAATGTAAGACTGCTTTCACAATAGTATAGAATTATTAAGGCTTTCATGTGGACCGCGTGTGTATGGGTGTATGTATGCGTTTGCTTCGACATAGTTCCTCGTATTTTAAGTGACAGTTTCTAGAGATATAGGATGTCCAGGTGTTCCGCTCCGCACTTTCCTGTATCTAGGTGTCGGAAGTGGAAGTCCAGGGTGTCCAGGTGTTCCGCTCCGCACTTTCCTGTATCTAGGTGTCGGAAGTGGAAGTCCAGGGTGTCCAGGTGTTCCGCT
>JARQTI010000725.1:7494-21075 GCA_030142655.1 Trachelus tabidus
TGATAGTATATTTCTCTTGCGAGAGTGGCACCATCGGGCGGTGAGGCTAAGTACTTATCGGACCACCCTCGTACAAGTACGAATTGGGACATTGAATGTGCATGATATGACGAGAATCAAGCACTTTAAGAAAAATTGTCTCAATCATTACATATAGAAGCATCATATGTTTATACTACGGTTAATGTAAACTGTAAATATATATATATTATAATCGCTAACATTTTTATGTAAGAAGTCTATAAATAAGTCAAAAGTTTCATTTGAAAACATATGGTTACTATCAGCAGTAAAACCAAAAGTGCTGTCCTTGTATTTACTTATATCAAAGTATATAAAATTCACTAATGTTTAAGCGTCATCCAGTGTCTTGTATATATATATATATATGCATAGATAGACAATTAGCTAAATAGCGCTGATATTGACCACCGTAATTGTTTGTTCAATTAGTCATACATTACACACGTGTAAAGCGATTGGGTCATGTTATATTATAAAGGTATGAATAAAAAAAAACCTTGGGACTGAAATAACTGAACTCTCATTATTGCGTTACTACCATTACAAAAAAATTACTGGATGAAAAACATTCCGTTCTATCGTTTCACACCGAATTTTGGATGACAAGCGTACAACCGAACTCACCTGTGTCGCTGGCGATAATGACTCTCAGCCAGACAGAAGCTGTTTTCAAAAATATATTTTACGTAGGTCATTTATTAGATATACATAATAATAAATTTTTTTTACACAAACTATAGTCTACATAACAACTTTATGGAATTCGTGTACATTTTCATCTGTTTTTTTTTCGTTCGCGGAAATTAATTTCTCTGGTGTCCTCGCTCATTTTCTCTCTTCAATAAGTAATGGAAGATATAATAGAGTGATTAAAAAACATTAACAAAATGAAAGGAAACAATCAGTCGTAAATCTGATTCAAAATTTCTATCGTTAGCTACTTTTTCTTTCTTCACCTTTTTTTTATTTACATAAATATTGTGAACAGCGATGCCCAATGCATTTGCATGATACACTCCCATCTTCTCTCTTTTTTCTCTTCTTATTTCCCATTATCTTTCTTCATTAGCTTTCGCATAATCGCACCTCTTGGTACCACTAATATTTGACTCCTGTGCGCAACTGCTAGTTTCATTTCTTTTAAATTTTTTTTTCGCAATTATTGAAAACCTACGGCGCTTTGGTGCTTCAGTTATTAACTGAACGGAGCAGAGGGGTTCTGCGTGTAACTTTATTAAATTAATAATGCAATCGTCAGAAAGCCAGATATCCAAAAAAAAAAACTTCATACATATTATCCAGATGTGTTATAGGTTACATTTTGGTCCTCGATTAAACGCAGCAAATGATGATTAGTCCGTTGATAAAATCAACGGAGGATTAAAGAAAAAAAAAAGTAAGAGCCCGGATAATTCGGTCAACGTACCCGGAAGGAAAAGTTTGTTTCATATCTTGCGATTTTTACAAAAACTTGTATAACCAATGAACAATTTTCTTGGCTACATTGAAAATTCCAGCGCAAAATATTCCAAACTTGCGTACTCGCGACTATTTTTAACTCTTTCTTTTTTAATACAGTGCATCATCTTTTTCTTTGATCATATCGTTAGCAGTAGGAAAATTCTTTCGGATAAACTATACAATTCACGCGAGTGTCTCGACGGAATTTAATGAGCGACGTTAATTTATGACTGAAATAATATAATAGTCTTCTAAGGGATATAGCTGAGGATCGCGACGCTACTGGGATTAATGTTTGTTCGACGTTTCAGCAAAATCATAACGCCCTCGCGTGAAAAACAAAACTATATACACTGGAACAATGAAAGAATTCCGTAACGCTCTTATATATATGTATGTATATATATGTTTTTAAGGCCAAGAATGACAAAAAATCATCTGGCCATTAGAAATGCGTTTAAAGAATTGGAGATTTGGCGTTTCGCTATATTTTTTTCATTCTTTTCTTCGTTTGGGTCCCAATTTTTTTCTTTCGATTCGTTTGCACTCGACACATTCACTTCTCCATATACGGATTGGCATTCCGATTGATCCTGGTTTTTTTTTGTCTTATGAATATAATATATTTCTTTCAATCAGAATTCTACGCTTTTCGTTTAAACGACAGTAATTAACTCGCTGTATAATTGCTACACCGTTCGACAGTAATATTATGTACAATGACACCACTTAGATAGACGTTAGATTGCAATAGTACTTCTCTTTAATAACAAATAAATTAAATATAACCCTTGTCGTATCGGCCGAAAGGAAAAAATGAAAAAAGAATAGTGGATGTGTGCAGAGAGGGTGGAAAAAAAAAAGATGTGGTGGAAATTCTTAACAATAACAATGACGAGTTACATTAATGCAAGGACTGTACAGGCCCCTTCTTGAAAATCTAAAATCGACCTTAACAGCGTTCCTCCATTCTTTACTTTCTTCGCGTACTTCTCTTCACCCGGAGTTTTCTATATTCAATCGATGAATTTAACCGCTAGCCTAGCTGTCCTAAAATACTCATCGATTCGTAAGTGCGTCCTAAGCGTAAAGAGAAAGGTATGCGTAAAGCATACAAAAATTTATTTTAAGCCGCCCTGTAGATACATTATACGATATAAAGTATCAGAAGACGCAGAAACAAGGTAGGGCGTGAATAGTGGAAATCTTTAGGAATTTCGTTGACCCGTCGTCAGTCGGGAAAAGTAAAAATACAAAAAGAAAAAAAAAAGATAAGAACCGAGAAAGAAGAAAGGAAAGGAAAATATTATTCTCTGTATCTTTCACTCGGTCGTACAATTTACAACGCGCACTTTCTTCAACATTTTTCCACCGTGTAATAAGAACCGGAAACACTAGCATCCTCTCATCATCATTCACGCATACTGAACAAGGGTTTCCTCCGCCACTGTCTCTTTCGAAAGAAAGTGAAAGATAACCTTTATCCGAAAGTTCTTCAGCTTATTATAAGGATTCGCCCTGTCTAGTCCACAGTCGGCACGAAGTTTCATAAGGTGGCTATCATGACGGATGTCTTTGTGAATCTGCTGAACAAGAGGCGGGCGAGGCTCTTTTTCTTCCCGAAGAGTTGATAATAAATTTGGCTTTCTTTTTTCAAACTTTTTTAAGTGAAACGCACGACAACGCGTTAATGTTTACTGCGACACCAGGTCCACATAGTTCGCCGGATAGAGACCTACTCTTCCGTCTTTTCTTCCTTTACACCAGCCTTGCTCGTCCTCGTCTTCCAATTTCTCGAAGATATCACCTAAAATGATTCACTGGTTCCCATCTGCCCAATACACCTTTTTATCATGCACTAACGATACATTAAAAAAATCTTACCTTGCTTGAAGCTCAACTCGTCAGCTTCAGCGCCCTCGTAATCGTACAGAGCCCTCACAGGAACACCTGGTTCTCCATTATCGACAAGAGGTTCACCGGCATCCTCGTCCCATTCTTCCTCCTCGAAGGGATTCGATTCCTGCTTCGTACTAGTGCCGTTCCTATGTAACGGGGATGATAAGGAATTAACTAATTGTTTTCAGCAAATCGACTATTCAAGTAAATTAATCGATTCAATACTCACGTGATGGTCGCAGTCCTGTTCACCGTGCTGGCTTCGTGGTTATTCTTCTCCAACGTTTGTTTGCTCGAACTAATCGTATCAGTTTTTGCATCGCCGTGATTCCCATCGTTTGATATTACACGGGCGCTGGCTTTTGCCTTCGCCTTGTGATTTACAGGTGGAAATTCCTAAGTATATTAGGGAGACTTTAATTAGTAGGATCCAACATTGTTGCTATTTAAAGAGTGCTACGTGCAGACGATCAGGTCAGCGCAGTGTCGGTTATAAGAATTTTAAGCTACTCTTTATCCATTTTCAATATTATGAAATTATGATGTTCGTGCAACTTGGACGCATATTGAATAAAACAATTATGTATATAGCAACATGCTACAAGATGCACATTCAATGTGAATTTTTGTCTATAATATTAAAAGGCACTGTTACACATTACTTTAAGTCAATAGATAGCATATTATTTTGTCTCTAAATAAATTCGCGTGTGAAAAACCACTAAATCGTACCTTAACGGGACTCGTTTCATGATTTAAGCAAGAATAACGGACTTAATGGAATTCTATCGCTAAACACATATATTCCACATGAGTTAGCTTTATTAAAAATAAAACATTGCGATGTTCGCGAAAGCTAGGGCCAGCAAATAAGGATAATCGTGCGTTTTCCGTGTACGCGCGCGTTCAATCTGAGCCTTCTGGGTGGTTCTTGAGTTGGAGAGAAGAGAGAAGGCCAAAAAAAGAGAGTGAGAGAGAAAAGAAAAGTATCGAATAAATATAAACAAAAACATCATTACATGCAGATCCTCGCCAACAGGACGCTGATTGATGAGAGTGATAGATCCGGCTGGTAGAGCCTCCTTGGATTTGGAGCCCTTGGTGATCTCGCGAAATTCCTCTGTGTAATCCTGCATAAAATAGCAACACCCACACAATAACATGCAGGCATTCCAAAAAAAAAAAAAGGAAAAAAGAGATACTGAGGGAAGGACTATAAATTACTCTAAGGAAGGTGCACCTTGCATAGGTGAACAACCTTCACAGCGAGTCTGATTTCTCTAAGTATATTCAGGGGTTACAGGGCAGGTGGGTTTTAATCATTAAAAAAAAAAAAATAAATAAATTTTTAAGAATAACACGAAACGAGAGACAAGTGGAACGAACGCACTACAGATTCTTCTTTTTCCCTTGTCGCTTGTTCCTTTGTTCTATCGATTATCGAAAAATCCAACCATGAGCAAAGGGTATCTGTTACATGCGCTGCGTAATGGCCAACTTCATCGTGATACTTGAGCGCTTATATTTACCTCAAATTGTGGCCAATTCATGGCCATGTTCACGCCATGATTATTCGACCACCATTTCAAGTCCTTCTCGTGATCCGCATTGTTGATTGTGTGGTAGAATTCTTCGTATATTTGTGGCAACCTGAAAACGAGGATGATTCTTTAATGACAGTTGGCACTTGAGGATAGGAGTCGGTATGGAGAAAATGAATGTTTCCCCAGAGTCTCAAGTGATGAAGTAATACTCACACTGGATCCTGAGATATGTTTAGGCACTTGTGAATGCCAAATAGAACGTCTTTGAAGAACTGTAATCGCTGCGCCTCCATTTCCTGACACTTCTCAAAGACCTGGGTCATGTCCTCCATGTACTTTGGATTGTATTGATTGATCTCCTGAAGCGCAGCCTCGTACTTTTCCTTGGCCTTCTGGACCTCTTCCTTCGTCTTCTGCACTCTGTCCTGCATCTTCTTCACCTGATCGACAGAGGCATCCCTAATCAGCCTTTGAGCTCCATCGCAAGTGAGCGACATTCAAATTCAAGACAATGATCAGGCCGAAACGTATAACGGCTGTTGCACTTTCATTCGTAACAAAAATTTCTATTATCTTTGATCCCCGTGTCTTCACCCTCGAGCAATAATAAAAAAAATAAACAGTAAAAAATGTCTAATACTTCCAAAGACGTTCAAATCCAGTGCCAAGAATACCAAATTATTTTGAAGTTTAACAATTCATGTGGTGGCATCTCATAATAAAAATACAGTTCCCTTTCCATCCAGCAGATTTCCATAGTTCCTGATGGTTTTTAATATTAGTTTTGGCCTTTTAGCTAAAAAAACGACATTCATAAAAATCAGACGCTAACTTTCTGTCCAGCATCCCACATCCGAAAATTTATTTAAACAGTAATGAATTTGATAGATTTTAACTCTGTAGTTCCTCATAGTTTTTAACAGTATTTCTGGCCCATTAATCTTAAAAAAAAAGGATCACCAGAACTGTTGGTAAAAATTATGAGGAATATAGAGTTAGTTAAAATCTCTCAAATTCATTACAGTTTATTTTAGCTAAATGATGACAACTATTGTTAAAAACCATCAGGACTTGTGGAACTCTGCTGGATGTAAAATGAACTGTAGCTTTATTTTGAGATGTCACCACACGAGATGGTAACTTTACAATCATAAATACCAAGTCGAAGAAAAATTCTACACGATATCACCAAAAAGCGTGCATCTTTCAAAATTTTGTTAAATACCTCCCACAGTCGACCTTTACACTAAAAAGTAAAATTATCAAAGTATTGTTGAAAGAAAAATTTACTCAAACAGCAGATAGTAGTAACGATTCAAAAATGAAAGCGTTTTACGTGTAAAAGGGCTTTAACCATAAATTCGCTAAGTAATGCTTACCAAGAGAGCTTTCTGTAACGGAGAGACAAAAAAACAAAGAAAAATGATTAAAACATGCCACATGCAACATTATTATACATACAAGCTCAACGTCTCCTATCTTAGAATTCCTAAGGCACTTTCGTACTCTGAGGCCCCATGCACCACATCCACATTTTGTCATCTAGAAACGTCGTTACAGTGGCTTTAGGTGGGGACCCGATTCGCATCTAGAATTTTCCACGATCGATGGAAAGATGTCGATGTGTGATTGATAATCTAACGGGAACGTAGTGTTGGGGCGATGAAAAAGGGTATCAGCGACATAAAAGACCAAATAGTAGCGACGAGGACGCAGCCCTAGTCGAGTACGTGAATATTGTCAATCGTCTTTTGTAAACGGTTCAAGAAGCTTTTGCGCGATAGTCAACGCAGAGCCATAAGAAATCAGTAAGTCATAAAGACAATACAGAGATATAGTATACAAACAAACAGACAAAAAGCCAACCATGCAAAATTTCTTGCAAGACACATTGGTGTATGCAGTGACATACGTTTTCAGAGCCTCGGGCCATCTGAAAACAATCGTTGCTAAAGAAGAAGAATTTTCGGATCTACCGTGTAATGGGGAAACAGAAAATGCGTCAACAGATGCAGTTATCTAATACCGAAAGAGTCGTTACAGTACCGCTGGTGCAGTTAGTTTGGACAGTCAATTTTACATTTTCAAGCTTTTTCCTGCATCAAAAAAATATGTCCTTCCATTTCGTTAATTGGCATCGATCCGTAAAACCTTGTACGACGACGGTCGTTATTGGGAGAATGAGAAAAAATGTGAAAACTCGTACAAGTGTCAATGAAATGACTGTTGTATTAATGAGAATACGAATGATCACACGTGATAACAGTGAAAAGGAGAGTTCTAGCTGAAATATGAAAACAAAAATCGAAGTACCTGATCAGGTGAGAGCGAACTATCCGCAGATGCGTTGCGTTCCATATTCGCTGCCGTTCTCTCCGTCTTGCAGCTGTTGTGATACTCGGACTTTGCCTTCTCGACCTTCTGAAGAAGCTTCGCCCAGGGTTTCTGAGCCTTCTTGAACGAGTCCTCCATCTCCTTGCGTTCCTTCAGAGTCATCATGGACTGGAGAGGCCGAAGAAGAACAAAATGAGAAATGCGAATTCGTCTCAGAGCCAAGCGATGCTCATGACAGTCATGACGATAACAAAGCGTCACGTGCGATGGCAGGGACAATGTATAATGATAATAAAAGAAAGAACAATTAAATTCATACCTTGTGATAAGTGTCCTTCTGCCACGTCTTCACCTGTTGTATTATATCGTTGCACAGATTCTCCTTGACCCTGAGGTGGAGGTCGCAAAGTCTGTCAGACTCAACTAGGACGCCCTTCCAGGCAGCCTCCGTGGTCCCGTATTCGGGTCCCTTTTCGATCTTGTCATTCCAATTCTTGGACCAGCTCTTCAGCGCCTTGGCGTAGCTCTTCTCGATCTCGGCGCGTTCCTGGACCAGGGCGATCAAACTGTCGCAGAGCTTGTGACCGTCCTCGATCCTCTTGGTGGTGCGTTTGTAATTGCCAGGCTCCCAGAAGGAGTCCGTCGTAGCTATGAGCATATTGTCGTCGCTGTGATGTGACATCTTAACCTAAGACAGTGAGCCCAGCTGACCTGAAAGAGCAAGAGAAGGAAATAAACGCAATGCACAAGGGTCAGAGGTCATCGTCGTCGGGACCTGAACTAACGGTTTTAAGGTCATTCGAGTGACCTGCTTGCCGACCACACGAAATGGGACAAGTATCTCATATACCACGAAACGTCAAACTATAAATTGAGTACATAGGTGTTCCCGTAGGGGAAACACATGGAATTGCGATGAAAGTCATTTTCAGCAGTGAGCTACTGGAACGCGTTTATTGGATTATGGGCTGGCGATCATCGATTGGCCCAATTTGCGAAGCCATTACAAATCCAATCCGTGGAATGTGGTACCTGTATGTATGTATATACCTGTCCCGACGTCCCTACGGCATACAAGCTACATACATATGTACCTGCAGGAATAAATGCTGACCTGGAACGTAACCACGTGTCACGCGATCCTTCATTTTGAAATTCATTACCATTCGCATCTGAATCTCCGCAGTATCATTTTAATGCGAACAGCTCTAGTGGTTACATCGAACAGTACAATTCATCAAAGTCAAATAAAATATCATTAAAATTTCTCTTCCTGTTCAATTCAATTGTCATAAATTTAAACCCCTCGCAACTACTGAGCAAGATCATTTTGTTATTGACTTTCCAATGTAGATCTCTTATCTATATCTGTAATCCACGTTTCGTATCGACTGATCAGTTCGATCACTGTTTTATATACCGTTTAAGGAACGCACCACCGGGTTACGACTTTCATAACGACATTCTCGAGGGAACCGGTGGATGCCAAGAAACGTCCTTGCGGCTGAGTAAAGTACTATACTGATTACTGGTCCCGATCAATGCGACCATCAATTAATTGATCATTTGAAAGATAAAAAAAACTCAGAATCAACGTCGAGTTATATAAGACAAATGTGAGTGCCCCCCCACCCCATTTTTACGTAAACTCCAATAAGTAATTACGTATATATACAGGTAACACACGATCCATCCAGGTAAGGATCAATTATACACGTATTAAACTAATAAATTCCTTTTCCGTTTGACGTTATCATTCACAGTAATGAGATCATCATATAACAATGGTATCTTCAGAGGAGTGAAATCTTATCATTTCAAGACGATTAGAGTGTCTCGACAAGACTCGTGTTATCTCGTAGTTTTCGTCGTGGCAAAGCAATCCTCGCTTTTGTTCGATAAGAGCCAAAGAAGAAATACCAGTCAAGCGAAAAATAGAGCGATAGATCATCCAATGAAAATCTATAAGGAAAGGCATGAACATGAAACAACCCAAGGAAAATTGTTAGCGACGCCTTCGTTCTCTGGACATATTTATGTACGTGAACGTAACCTGCTGCATCGACTATATAATGTGTATCGGTACACAAGTACAAGTTCAGTGTACATACGAGGCTCTGATCTATGTGGATTATGATATAGAGATCTACGACCCCTAACGAGTCCATTATCCCCTTACGCTATTCTTGTAACGACTCTTCCTGGGATAGTAGTAGGTACAGTCGGAACACGGACTAAACCTTTATAACACAGGGACCTTCTAATATAATCAGAGGCGATCAAAATCATATATGTATACACTCGTTCACGAGGATGCTGGAACGCCTGAATCCAATGGGTCAATAGGCGTCTCGCGTCACCTTGATATCAACGAACAGCCCGTTAGCGTTAGACCATTCGGGAATGTGTCACTGCCTGACGAAGTCCGATTCACATGTATCAATAGACTATCTCTCAAAGGATGTAGAACAATGCTCAACGCTAGACGAAGAGTCCAGGACGGTTATTGGTGATGAGACGACGCGATATATATAGGCGTGGTGGATGTTTTCAGGAAGACGATATCGAGGATAAATAAAACTATAAAAGAACGTGGAAGAAGTCGACGTGGGCAGTGGAATGCCGTCTGGTCGGATAGGAACGGTCAATGTTCAGAAGAAGGTCGGATGAAGGTTCCCGTACGATTACGTGGCTTTAAATTTTTGGCTTTCGATTATGTTAGACGGGTGAAACTTGTGGATATAAAAGAAAGAAAAAAGAAAAGGCCCAAAGTACACCGAAAATAATAAGTGCCTTGTCCCGAACGACTGACGGGGAGTGATACGATAAGATCAGGCACAGAGCCTGGATCCTGGAAGAGAGCAGACGGCCGATTTTAATGGTTTAGATAGGAATGTTGTTGGTCGGGTCTTGTCGTATCGATGGCGGGTGCAATATTTTTTGTCAATCGCCCAATCACGTCCGGCACACGTATCTCGTGCAAGTGGTAAAGGTGAAACGCCTACGCCACACTGTCGTAAGGTCCAGGTCGTTACTCTGTACCAGAAAGAGAGAGAGAGAGAGAAACGGAGAGAGGCACCAAATTTGAAAGGGATATATGTCGTGAAAATAACGTCTTTCCTGATCCCTCCAGAGGAACGTTTGCCAAAGGTATAATTGCACAGGTGAAACCGACGAGTATATAATTACAGCACGGAGCTGACATCTCGACGAAGCACCAATCTCTCGAGTGATGCTGTGATTTATAATGCCGTGAATGACACTGTAGAAGACTATAGTCTGTACGCTTTAGGTTGCATGGGTTATGGTATAGGAGAGATAAGAGAAAGAGAGAGAAAAAGATATATAGACGAATAGAATGTGCAAGCGTAAAAGCATTGAGGTAGGCGAGGCGAAGCCTTAAAGGGATTTCCGAGCATGCGTGTGCACCCACCCGTTACTCAAAATCATGTCAATAGCATGTACAGGGTGTCTGTTGTGAACTCCAACATTTTATTTGCTAATTATATAAAATGCGAAAATTACGTAAAAAATCTCTTGAACATCAATTTTATCTGTGACAGTGTGATGTGCATTATTATTATTTGGGGTTATGCCACTTTCACTCACCCTCCTTTTATTTTATCTTACCTCCCACTTACGATCACGCACGAAAGCTACTGTCGATAACGTATATACATGATAAGACGTCGTAAATATGTATGACTAATGACGACACCGGTTATCATCGATAAGAATCTGCCGCCGCCATCAATCATATGTTTATTTGTTATTATTTCGCTCATCTCTATAAATACATGTGGAAGTTTTGTATTCGATATGATTAAAGAGTATCAGTGGGATTGGACATGCAGTTCTAAAATTAAGTTTTTCAATACAAAAATTTATTAGGAGTGTCAGATACTTGATAAAACTTTAAAAGGCCTGTAATTAGGAGTGAAATTAAACATGTTTATTTTTCATACTAGTCACCATAAGAGTGTCTTTCTCGCACTGGCGACGGCTGTAGAAGATTGGAAAAATAGTGACAGACTTGGCTCGATCGAATTTTCAGTCTGTCGAATAAGCATCAGAGGAAATTCAACGGGGATTTTTTCATTGTTATTTTACAAGTCGGTGGTTAGTTAAAATGATATCGTACTAATTGTCAAATCTGACTACAGTGCATTTCAGTTGGATAGCTCCAGTGCATTCAGGGGCTGTCTGCAGCATGTGTATGAATAGGTAGAGCGTGTGTGTGGGTGAATGTACCAGACATTATATATAGCGTGGCACGTATTATATGGAGCCACGAATGACCGTCCATCACACTCGAATCATATACGGCAGGTCTTATTTATACCGGGTATCGGAGGCATTAACAAACTCAAGGAAAGTAAACTTATCGTAAATTCGTGGCAAAGCGTTTCGTTAATATATTTAATTCCTCTGGGAAGACTCGCTGGTGCAATCTAGGCCGCGCGCGCGTGACTAACAATCCTGAGAAAACACTAGTGTTAAGGCCGTAAGATTGAAGAAAAGAAAGAAAAAAAAAAGAAGAAAAACATACCGTGGAAATTGTCAGACAATTTGCATACCTATACAACGTGTCTCTATGGAAATCTTAACGAATCAAGAATTCCTTTACAGATTGTTCTCAATTGTATACACACCTCCGCTTTTACTCGTACACACGCACATTTTCTCTTTTTCTATATTATCAACATCAGGTTTAAAAAACACACCGAATTTCGTCTGCGTCATCGCGCCTCTTGTACAATGAAAATAGATTTCGTTCAATCGAGCGTGTTGAATTTTGCGCGGCAAGGAAAGTTTTCAAGTGAAAAATGAAGGAGGACAACGTCAGTGTAAACTTGGCTGAACGCAGCAACGTGGGCAAATGGGCGACAAGGGCTGCCAACGACAGTGAAGCACGGTGCGTCATTTCGATAACGATTATCATGAGTCCCTAGGGAGTCTGGGAAGCTGTATCCAACATGTATATACACAGAGGTATGTACAGACTACATAAACTCACCCTACAGTTTCTGGGTTAAATGGCATGCCTTCGGAGAGAAAATACACGGACATATTTTTTCTTCTTTTTTGCTTTTTATCATTCGAAAAGTGAAGTTCCAGAGTGAAATACTCGAAAAGACTTTCATTGTACGTCCGTCATGACTGTACGACTTTTTCTCTGGTTATACGAGCTTCGGTCCCATTCCAGACTCTTCGAATACTTAGACCCGTTCAATTTTTTTTAAATCCGCTATTTCCGACAAAAAAGTAATTAACTGCCGGAAATAAGAAACACAAAAATTTCAAATCATGCAAGGACGTCTACGGAATAACTACGCTGACAATTATTCGTTCTCCTGCTGCACCCACGTGCAGTGCTTAGATACGAATGGCTGCTCGTGCTGCGCGACAACCCGGGAATTCCCTAGGGATAAAGATGAGGAAGTTCGACAATGGGAAGTTACTGGGAGCGGACAATGAGAAATAACCATACATTCGAATGCTCGGAAATTTGCCAGGTCACACAGAGATAGCATGTGAGCATCGTGAATCACTAGTGAGGCCAAGAGGGATGTTGCTGTGGCAAATGTAATCGTTATAATTGTCCTCAACTGGAGTGCGAAAGACAATTAGCACAAAGGGGGAATATAATCAGTCGCTTGGTAGTTCGACCAATTTTCTTTTGCCCAAGAACTATTTCTGCTGGTTGCAGAACGAATAAACTCACGGACACCGTGAACGGTGAATTTGAATAGCCGCGACATTCGTTTCGCGAAAGTATGTACAGGCTACAGTGAAAGCACGAAAAGAGCTTGTGAAAAGATTGCGAACTGTGCAATTAGGGGCAACCTCGTCTCGAGCGACCTTGGTTACGAGCTTGTTAATAAACCACCCCCTTTTACACCACCCCAGTACGATCTCGCGACGAATCGATCCGCTGGCAGATGAAAAAGAAAAAGAGGCAAAGATAAAGGTTTTTTTTTAGATAAGAATGGTCAGAGACTTTGGCTGGTTGATAAGATCATTTTTGAAAATTTTTCGTTCTTCTCTCTCGGAGTCGGGTGTTAGTGAAAACTGTGTGGATACAGCTTAAAATTTGACGTGCATAGGTAGGTGGTGAAAGGGTTCTTTTGAAAATTGAAATCAGTGCGACGACAAAAGCCTCCTGGAAGAGTAGCCGGATCGATCCGAGATTCAACACTCCGACTACACTGTAGCCTTTCTATCCTTTTGCTTCCTTTGTACACCTACGTGAAGTTAGCCCCCCACTTTTCGAAACAAAAATTTTTGAGATATGTTCCAGATTGTTCTACGATTGTTC
>JARQTI010000725.1:21175-33312 GCA_030142655.1 Trachelus tabidus
AACAATCGTAGAACAATCTGGAACATATCTCAAAAATTTTTGTTTCGAAAAGTGGGGGGCTAACTTCACGTAGGTCCTTTGTACATATGTTCCATCGTCCCTTGAGAATCCTCAACGCTCATTCAGAGTTAAATCCGACTTCGAAAGAGTCCATGTTGCGCGAACGTTGAATTAATAAGAGGGAGAAATTTACTCAAGGGATGATTCTCATATCTAGGAACTTTTTGCTAAAGCCGTTTGATATACCAAAAGGTATAAACGAAAGCTTTTTCAAAGTTGTTAATAGACAGAAGACTAGTTTTACGTCACGTTCTTTTCCTAGTCTGTAACATTGAAACAGCGTGGAAAAGCTTGACGATAAAAGAAATGATAAGCCTTTAATTACGGGGGTTTTATATACTTGACGTCTTCTGACAACCCTCTCGTAGTAAAATTCTTTTTCTTTAACGCGCCACTCCAGTGTTCAAGGTGGTCTTTAGTGCCCTCTCTATGAATAAGGAAAAGCCACCCCCTCTACCTCCCGCAAACTTCTATGAAAAATGGGTAAAAAAAAGATCGGGAGAAAATAGATGAACAGAGCCTAAGGGATGACGCGACAAATAATGTCTTTTGAATACTCCTGGAATAGCGAGGAGAGACTTTAAAGTATTTAACGAAAAAAAAAAGTTCCAATACTTTTCATCCCCTAATAAATCTTACTAGACGTTGACATTACCTCGAGCTTACGAACCCCCATGAAATTTGTCACCCTTAAGGATTTAGAAGTCTTGAGAAACCCTTCGGCCGGATGCGACTGTCTCCAGAGGCTTTTCTCTTGAGAAAGAGAAAGAAAGGGAAGGGACTTCCGGAAAGATCACCACAGCCCTTTTCTTTTTCTTGACAAATTAAATCCCGTCTGGCTCTTTCAATGGTATCAACAACAATTAAAACTCGTTAGCAAAGATAATATACGATAAAAGTTATTACTACTAGAATAGTTCTAGAGTTCCCTATAGTTTTTATCAATAATTCTTATCTATATCACCTGCAAAAATATATTTTAAAAAATTTTGCAGCACCCTATTTATAAAAAAAATGTACACGTTCTGACTATTGTATATCTGAGTTCTCTGTAAGTTTCATTAACGCAGCGTATTCATAAATTATACAAAAATTATTATCGAATTGACACAAGATAAAGTCAATTAATTGTATAAAATCTGATATTCTTACAGTATGCCAACGAGTACCATAGTATAGATATTCATTTTAGAGAACTTTTTCAGAACTTCGGTCACAACTTCTGGGACTCTCTATTTTTTTTACACCGGACCTACCCTACTTACTATGGGAAATCTGAAAAGTCCCAAAACTCTTTCAATTTTAGTTCAAGAGTTTTTTGTCATTAGAAAATTTCTAGTAGAACTCTTGCAGTTCTACTCGTGATTCCTTCGATTATCCCTTGGACTTTCCACAGAGTTCAAAATAGGGGTTGTTTAATTATCTAACCTGAGCCGTAAAGCTCCTCGATTATCAAAAGACAAGCGAGCATGATTTACGCGAGGGGAGGGTGCGGGACCAGGCATTTTGGAAGAGGGAACATTATTCCATCAGCACTCATCAAGTTACGTCACAGTCTGTTAGTCCAAGGTCATGATTCATTGGGGTTTGTCGACGCGAATCGATGTTACAATACAATACAGTCAACGTATATTTAAGATTAAGGAGAAAATATATTGAGTCGATACGAAAACAATAGAACAAGCGGATAGCCCCGAGCAAAGAGGGTCAAAGAATAAGAGAACAAAACCCGCCACCAGATTCTATTTATAAGACAGCGTGGGGCCAAGGCCGACGACGATTTGTCGTTTCCTCCGAGAGTTTACGCGATCGGAAGCGATTATGACGTTGGTACCACTGCTCTGCTTTCGGATCTACGTCATTTAAAAAAAAAAAAAAAAATAAAATGAAAATCCCCCAAAAAAATACTCCACTCGTATGTTCAAACTCTAGGAAAATTCTTCTCTTTTCTTCTCTATGTCAACCAACCGTCAAGCGATACGATCAACGATCCCACAGCATCCCACAGGACCAACTGAAATTCCATCCTGACGTAAAACTGTCTGACAATTATTTTTTCAGTAAGAGAAAAAGAGGGCAAGGGACACTCGTGGTAAGGCCGAACCCATTATGAATCTCGAGCTCTTAATTAGCGATAATTGCTGGGTATATACGATGGCTGCACCGTACAAGTGCAGAATCCTGGATAGGTAGACACGTACTGCCTTATAGATATACCGGGTAGACGGAAGAAGTAGGCAACGGTGCATGTCGTCCGTACCGAGAATACTAGCGCTTCGGAACAGGGTTCTCTTAAACGTATCTACTGTGGTCTACGGGTACTGACAGACGCGCGTATCTACTGCGTACCAGGTTCCAACTGTACGCAAGCTGTTTGTGACAGTTGGTCAAGTTCAGTGAAATAAATTTAGTTCCACTTGACGGTATCACGTGTCAGGATGTACTAATGGGGGGTCCTCCTACCTTGATCTGGCATCGTTACGTAACTGGACTTTCTGTGTGCGCGTGTAGAAGAAGACCCCTCCAACAAACAACCACGGCCACAAAACACCATGCACTGATTCACGCACAGCCGACAACTTTCCGGGATTCACGATACACTGAACGTCGTGTGGTTGCGTGGAGGACATATGTGAACGCGAATTATAAATAACGTGTTACGTATGGGAAATACGACGAGACCCGCGCTGCTCGCTCGTTTGCGATCGACTGATTCTGATTCGTGCGACGACGTTCTATGGGTGCGTGAAGGATCGTAGAGGGTAGAGGGGGTATGGGAAAGGAAAAAAAAAAGTATGAGAAGGTACCCAGGTAGAAGGTACCCCGTAGGGATGATTTTCGTATGCAGACCCCTTCTATAGGGCCTAAACTCGAAAACACATTAGAGTCTAGTTTTCCTATACTGGAGTTTTTCCCCTTCAATTCTTAAAAGCAGGTAGAAAGCCAAAAATGCTGACAGTCGCAAAGAAAGAATGGCGTCAGGAGTCACTGGATGGTTCAGTACCGAAAAAAAATCTTGCTCCAAACTAGTCTAACCGGATCTCATAGAGGAAAGCCCGTGAATGCTGCGTAGTGATTTTTGGTATTTTAATATATACGATAATTGAAGAAAAATAGTTTGAGACAAAATTCTTTAAAAATCCCATTTTCATCCCATTCACGTATATACAGCATGTATTTCGGTGGGATGAAAATTGATGACCAGTATCTTCACCCGGTATAATTTATATGTCATCGAATGTATTTATGAGCAAACACATGGTGTACACGGTGAGTCAACATCATCGATATCTCTCTCAAGAAGAAAACTCAGACCGAGTGAAAAAAAGATGGTGGCGCGAAGGTTACCCGAACGCTAAAAGGCGTTACTGGTTGGCTTGCATAACTCCGCCTGTTAAACTATACGTGTATCCTCATTTGCATACGGTACCAGTGAGACACAAGTACAGTACATGAACAGTACAGCGAATACCCAGTAACATGCTGTTCATGAATATGTCACACAACAGCCAGCTAGCTTTTGGGGTTAGTAGGGAAAGCTGTGTATCGGCACTGGGGATTGCGATTAAAATCGATTAAATTGTTTCTGCCGATTAATTCACTAGAAAAAGTATAAATCGTTATTACATTTTTTTCCAATACTACCGAATCGAGATAACTCAAGTTTTTACAGCAGCGCGTGAGTGACGATTCGGTTTATGATCTCTAATCAGTGATTAACGATACACACTGTGTAGCTATTGAAAACTAGACGAGTAAGGGGAAAAAAATAAACGCATAAGAGGGTAACGAACTCAAGCATTAATGGAGTGAACGAGCACGTCACGCTCTACGGTAATATCGTTTAATTATATTGTTATTAAAGTAATTTATACAGAAGAGGGTCTTGGTCTCTTCTCCCTGTGGCGTCACAGACCTTAAGGATGCAGGTTCTCAGCAACAGATCAGTATATTTTTTTTTTGACAGTACTTTACTTCAATAAACGAACTCCCGGTATTTGATCTGACTAAGGCAGATGCGTGACGACGATTGGTGGATGCTGATTAAATTTGGACCAAATTAATTTCACGCCTTTGCGCCCTTGTAAAGTCCTGTTTGGATTGGAGCTAAGTGACACGAGGGTCGCTGAGCGTTGTTTTAGTTTAATTAGGACCGAAGCTAGGTAGACGCCGGGTATCGGTTCGGAGAGCGGTAGACAAGGATGCTCCATTTACATTCTCTTCCGGTTTGATCTAGGATCGACTGACTGCCGGTGTTTCAATCAATCTCCAAGTCGTGGACTCCGACGAGTCGTTTTTTCCTGAAGGAACGACGGTGACCGAAAGGAGAGGAAAAAAAGGTGCAACACTCTCGCCCCGATTCATTTCATTTCTTTATTCCACGAAGATCCGGTGAAACTGACTCATCGCGAAGGAAACCGGAAATTACGTCGTCGTCAGGAAATGATTCCCTTTGCAGGTAACTAGGACGGATCGACCATGTCAAGGATCCTTGATCCTGGTACCTCTATCAAGTTGTCGGATCAAGGATCCTTATGATTTTGGCCCCGGGTCATTTTTGCATGCTTTACCGAGATGGATCGCAAGAAAAAAGAAAACAAGTCCATACGCAGAAACTAGCAACGAAACGAAGACCCATTATAAATGACGATCCACAGTATGAAATCGTGAGGACGTACTGGCGCAGTTAGAAAGTAGTTTTGTATTGCTGTGTGTCGTCACGAGTCAATGGACTCCTTTAACCGGGAGACAACAGGTGTTAGGAAAATCGATTGAATTAAATAATCGGAATCCCATCTGAAGCATCCTCGTCATTAGCGAATTCATTGATTTGGTATCGACAGGGAATTGGCAAGAGTGTGTCTTGCGGATAGAATAAATAAAGCTTCGATATAGGGTGGTCTCAACGAAGAGCATACAATTCCTAAAGACCAATTTCCTCTTCCGGTGCTATTCGAACTTCCGTTGGCAAACAGATTTTTTTTACGTGCGTTCCTAAAAGATTCAAGTAATCCGAGTGTAACGTACGATGCTACCCTGAACGCTGTACCGGAAATAGTGCGAGTGAAGCAGAGAAAACGAAATGGCACATCCGGTTAACCGTAGCGTCGGAGTTAGCGTCTATGGGATATATCTCCTATACACGTATATATTACAGGTTGTCCAGTTTATCCGAAGCCAGATAACTTCGTTACTGTAAGCAGTTACGAGACAAGCTCGTCGTCTTGTACGTAGATCAGGAGAAGGATGAAGAGTGCGTGCTTCGAGCTCACCAGTGGGATTTTCCTCCCCCTTGTATTTTACGCTTGACATCTTCTCCCGCAAACGCGACCCCTAACTAATAAACCTACCACTCGAGACACCCTTTGGCGACCGCGCTGAAAATTCATTTTAAAACCTTATTCAGGGTGATTCGTCGCACAGAAATGTTCCCAGCATCCAAATTGTACACCCCGTATAGAAAAATACATCTTCTCCCACACCTTGTCTTTAACGCGTGAAAATGAGAATCGTTTATCACTGACTCTGGCGTCAATGTTGATTTCGTCTCTGACGAGAATTAGATACAGGTAGTTGTGGCTTCCCTCTCACGAGAGGGTTGATGGGGCTCGAGAGGCCGTAGCGGTGTTCAATCTTGTTATAAATTAAATGATAATCGTGTAATTAAGTAAATTTAATAGACATAAATAAAAGTGAGAGAAAGAGAGAATACAATTTTTTGGCAAAGATCTTTAATCACAGGTGTAATGATGAACACGACAGCCCTTTTACAGAGCATATAGAACTCGCGTATGCTCAACCATTGCAATTCTTTGTTATACCAACTGCTTATAGGCGATGCATGCAAATTCGGCCTGATTGAGCTAATGAGGATGTAACGTCTCTCCAGTGCGCGAATAATGGACGTATTAATAAAACGGTGGCTGCGTCCTGCGTCCAGACGAGAAACTGGGAGAAGTGGTTGTTTCATGACGCTACAAATCGCTACAATTTCAATTTCTCATTTATCGATCAGAGAATACGATATACGTATATGTATAATGAGATTCGAGTAAAAGATTTCTAGGGAGAATAAATTTGAAAAAATACAGATTTTCGAGTACTTGAGTTGTAAAATTGGTTCGAATGTCGATCGGCTTGGCCGATAACCTATATAGGCAATATAAAAGAATCGTTTCGACAGTGGCTGTCGATTATTCAATTGTCAATTGAGAACCACTGCCAACCTAGTGGGAGATTCAAGTCTTTCTCTCAAAGTCAATTACAAAGCAGACGACGCATGGAAATTACTTGGTCTACAGCACCGGTGTGCATTCTTGGATTAAAGACGCATCGGCGGGTTACGTGATCGAGAATAAAAAACGATCATCAGGGCTTGGCGTTAAGTTTCATGGAAAATCCCTTGGCTCAAACGAAAGCAGAAAAAGACAATGTAAATATTAAAAATAAAAATACAAAAGATTCGATCGCAGACGTTCGATGGAAAATAATCATTTTAATTCGGTCATCGATCCCGTTAAACGCCCGTGGCAGTTCCCGACCTTGGACCAGACGGTCGAACATTGACCGAACTCAAGACGAAGTGGAAGTGGTCCAAGCTTCGGTACTGCCAAAGAATCCATCCGCGTACGCATGTTGATAAGTAGAATAAAAATCATGGGCAAAGCAGCAAGTCATCCAACATACGTATCGACAATGGGCGTCGATCTGTCAAGGATATATATATATATATATATATATATATATATATAAGTACGTACTGTCATAGGGACTAACGCGTTACGTCATTAACGTGATTGAGGCTGACGTTGATATCAGTATTGTCTATCCGTACGAGACTTAAGCCACATACCAGACACAGGGACCGGTTTTCTCACGAGTCCCGAAGGGTTCAGAGACCTAAATAAATTCTTCTTATCAAGAAACATCCGGACGTGACGTAGGTACGACTCCTGACGGAAAAGTCTCTTTGAGACGGTAGCTTCCGCAAGGAGCGATAAGCCAAAGCATAAAGTCCGGCACTTGGAGACTCGCCCGAACTAAATACACACAATATACGTACGTGTTCATGAATTAAAGAGCGTCTCGTGACGCGGACGACGTCTGGCGTCTTATAAGATATATGAACCCAGCAGCCGATTTAAAAGCGTCGTAAGACCCAAAACGCAAGGGGTAGGAAATAATAAATTAATCTCTATTCGGGATGACGGATCAAAAAAAAGTTTGTAGTTTGGTGCGCGACATTCGCAAACGACTTGGTCCATCTGTCCAAGAATGTGTTCCGTAACGGGATCGTCTTGTAGATGCTCGAGTGCGTAATGCGTATACATTGAAATCCGTGGTCATTGCACGTGAGAAGGATGAAAAAAAAAGTTCATTGTCTGTGTCGGTCCGTTCGGCCGAGAGGAAGTTTTTTTTAAATGCCTTCCCAGAGAAAAGTCTCGATTCGCTTGTGTGGAATATTCGGTGTTTCTGGGAACTTTGACTAATCTTTAATGAGAATCTCTCGTGGGTCCGTTACGCAAGATCATTCTTTATTCTGCGAGATAATTAAATTCAATATTGACACACTTATACGCATTGCGCTATATAGACCGAAAAGGGACCTTTCAATTGTTTAATTTATATAACTTTTTCGTTATTTCCTATATCTGACGCGAGTGCGACAGAGACGGAAAGACAGACGCTCACGTGCGTAAGACAGAGAGGCAAATATTGGATGGGGCATTTGGAGAACCCTATCCCACACATTGTCCATACACTCTCTACATATATATACAGTAGTGACTCGAACGAGTATCAAAGAGCGGAAGTGCATCGGTTTTCAATCTCGTCACGGAGAGCAAACAGAAAAAAAGAGTTCTCTAGGTACGAGGATGAGTCTCCCATAGATGGGATCCCGTGTACCAAGTCTGTAACCATCTTGAGAATATGGTATAAGGCCCTGCCTTAAGATATCCCATGGTGGAATTCCGCGGCAGAACGGGCCCCATAAACGGCCGCGATGCGAGGCCGGAGTCCGATGGGTCTTATTATCGCGGTGCACAAAAAGATACAATTTTTTTTCCCTCTTCCAACCACCGTAGTGGAATTTATTATAAATATATATCGACCCCAGATCGCACTGTAGATGTATAATAAAAAGAAGCACACACGTTTTATCACACGAATCGATGGAAAAAATTTGACGGATTCGAGTTTCGTCCTTGCCGCAGGGATTAATTTGAAATTCGTCTCGTTCAATATGGTGTCGTCGAGTGTGCAGAGTTATCGGCTAGACACTCCGGGTCGAAGTACATAGAGATTCATCGATCGCGTTATCAATTATTGACTGAGCGTTAGCAATATTTTCAGGTATCGATCCATTAGAGACGTCAACAGGGCACAAGGGACATATGAAATTTACGTAGCGTTCGATTTTTCAATAAATATCGGCGGTTATGAAAATTCGGGTCGCGTAGCCGTGAAGTTGCGCAACGGTACCAACGTGCCTCAATAAGAGTAATTGACAATTATTACGAGACTGTCAGCTGCAATTGTACCAATGAAATCTAGAATGGAACAACGTATTCGGTCGAGGAAAATGAATTTTGAATATTGTAGATAACGAAAAACGTTGATCCTCCGTTGGGATCCAACCAGTGATTATTTCGCAGTGATGAATCGATACGCATACCTATACAGTGCTACTCGGAGCTACTGTGCCGGAGCTGAAGATGTTTCTGCCATATGAATACATAGAAGAAATCAAACGAAAGCGTCAACTTCAGCTGGCACAATGGCCCTGAGTAACATAGTACACAGTTGTAACGGCGGCACTCCTGTTTCGCGTAAAGAGAAGCCACCAAGGCGAAAGGGAAACGTTAAAGAAATCGAAGAGTCCCAGAGCAGCGGCAGCCGTCGCGCGTTTCGTCCGTGAAACGGTATGCGGCGTTTCGATTTCTCGCGGATGAAAGTACTACGTGCGGAGACGTAATAACGAGAAAGAAAACTAATCTGGATGCGAGCGAGTCCCGTCGACATCGATCCTGAATACAGCAGAGAACATCATCGAGGAAGACATTGGCCATTAAGAAAGTCGAGCGTTCGCAATCGTAAGACGGTAGGAGACGTGAGGTTAGGTCGGGTACAGTATATGTAAAAATGACAAATAAATTGAAGAGCGTCGTGCGAATCCCTGGAGACTATTAAAAAAAAAATGGTAAACTCATATACCTGGATAAGTAATTCGAGAAGCGCCTGAGGTATAGACCTAGTCATTGGATGACTCACGACGAAGAACCGAAGAACGTCATCCTTGTTACATGGGTGTACTTCCGGTAAGAGGACTTCAGAGGTATCGCAGTTGTGCAAAGAAAGAGCATACGAGTTATTGTGTATTTTTTTTTCAAAATAAATTTCACGCGACTCGAACCAAGCGAATTTCTCGTTGGCGCTTCGATTCGAATCGATTAGAGATTGTACTTTGAGCTGATCGATCTGATTCCAATTCGATATCAACAGTGAGTTTTCTTGAGCGAAATAAAAATCCAAAATGGCAGAACGATCTCTTAAGGGGGAGTCAAATTTGTAGGTTTTGAACTGCCACCCCATTATTGGGCAAAGGCCTATGTAGACCTCGGTGGAATATTGATTTCCCTATGGCGAAGGTCGCTTCGAAGATATCACGCGTACATAACGTTTTATCAGGTGGTGATAAGAGCGAGTAATTGCAGTAGTAAAAAATGCCCATTTACCTCCATGGCAAATCCAAGTCTTTTACTTAAGCGCCAATTTAAGCGCTCGAATTGCCGTAGTCACTTTCTATTAAGCGTTTAACAGCACGTTGACACTTAAAGCGCGACTGTGACGATTTGAGGGCTTAAAGGACGTTCAAGTGAAGGCACTTGGCATTTGCAGCGAATCCGCCTTGGAAACGCAGCCGTGATAAAAGCCCAGGCCAAGTTGCATGGGCGGCGGAAGGTAACGATGGAAATTTCCATATAGCTGTCAGACGCAGAGACCGTGACGCCATGATTGAAATAATCAACCAGGAATATTTAATCCAAAACTCGTCGAGTGATTCCGTCATTATTTTCTTATTCTCTTTCCCGAATCGCCACGTTGTTTGAGAAAACGTAGCAGCGCGCGTAACAGTCGGTTGCCACATTGTTTCCCTCCCTTCCTCCAGCGCCCCTCGAGACACACTGCCGTAACGTTACGCGTCTACGTTTTCGCCTTATCAGGCTCTCGAGGTTGCGTCAGGTGTGACTTTGAAATGGCGCAGTCAGTATTCTATCTATAAAGAATACACAGGACTTACGTAAGTCGTGGCTAATCGACCAGCGCTCAGAGTCTTCGGAGTCTCTGTATCTTTTCCGATCATCAGATTCTCCGTCCCTCTCGCAGCCATGCCATCCCATATTATTTTTGAGAAGCGCTACTGTCCTTCCAGTGAGAACGATACGCGAAAATCCCATCGAATGACTATTGAGACACGCGGTACGTAGAATGTCAAAATTTGAATAGACGCTAGGGACATTTCGGGCTTGGTAGGTTCGAGATCGTCAAGATTATAGAAACTGTCCGTCCTGGATATAAGGTGGAGCCTTGAAAGAAATATATTCTTGCGAATACCGGTCGCTCGTTCGATATTGTATAATTGGTACTTGTCACATGAATCTTTTCGATTTTTATAGTAAATATATACTAGACACCTACCATAAGCGCGTACATAATTCTTTTTCCCTGTTGAAAGTAAAAAAAATAATGTTCGAATGGCGTCCTAACCTCATCGTGATTTACGACTTCGTGCTTCCCTTCGCCGACAGCTTCCTTACGAAGTAAGATCAAATACAGAAGAGTCCCTATAGGGTCGAAATAAGGGAGTTCTCCTGGGAAATTCAAAATGTCTAACTAATGGGTTGATCTTTCGCCCTGACACCTTAAGCTACGTTTTCACGTTGAATCTCGCGAGGATACGATTTTAATGACGTTTATCATCACATAAAAGAAACAGTGTAAATATCGAAAAGTAGTTAAGATACCGCTCGCAGTAGAACTAAAACAAGTGAACGTTCGATTCCTAACCGGAAATAAATTATGATCTACATGTAAAGTAGTATAATACAGACGTTGGACCATCCTCTCAAGAAACGATATAGTGTCAAGGGCCTGATTAATTTTACACCCTCTCTCGAGCACCTATAGGAAATATGTCCAGACGGCATTTCCCGCGATATCGACAGGCAGCGCGAAGTCACTTTTTAATTGTAACGGGTGCACGGAAAAAAATTTAATCAATAAACTCAGCCGGTATTTTCCCATGTAATTGATTATCCAGACACAACACGTTAGATTCACCGTATAAAAAAGGATGGTGAATCGGACAAGGGTTTTACGTGTGTATGTGTGTGTAGATTAATTCAAATCCGAAGCAACTCCATGCACGGCAGTTACGAATAGCAAATTGATTTTAAACTTGCCCTAATGCATAATGTAACACGTGGAAACCAACCATTCCGCGACCATCCTATATATACATACAGCTAGCCCGTAATTACTTGCATTGGAAACACCGAGTATATACATGAACTCCAGGGTATGGAGGAGGCTTGACTCTTAAGGGTGTCACCACCCCCCCAGTACCAACCCCCAAGCCAACCAGAGCCTCGGTTCCTTATGAATATTAAAGCTCCTTCGCTCGGCAAACCATGCCGCGACTTAAGCGTTCCGTATTACAGGTTATGTTCAAAATGGGATGATTTAAGAATTTAATAAATCACAAGCCTGAACCGTGAACCACCCTTGATAAAAAAAAGGGGAAACTCCTCCTCGCGGGGAGGAGAGGTGAGAAATGTCCTTGGATAATTCATAAGCCAATTGGAATTCAAATTTAATTGAAAACCGATTATCGTATAAATTTCAGATTCTTTAGCCCCCCACCCTAATCGAGAAATAAATCATTAATGAATATAATTAATATTTCATCTTATCCTTTCGACAAAAGCCTCTTGAAGAACACCTCTGTGAAGTTAGCCCATCATTATGCTCATTTCAAAAAAATACTTGGAGTTCTGATTGCCCGCAGAAGAGTT
>JARQTI010000725.1:33412-76774 GCA_030142655.1 Trachelus tabidus
AACTCTTCTGCGGGCAATCAGAACTCCAAGTATTTTTTTGAAATGAGCATAATGATGGGCTAACTTCACAGAGGTTTGAAGAACCACGTTTCGCCTTTCTATTCCAGCGTTCCACTTGCACACTTACGTACCAAAAGTACGTGTACGACCTGGCAGTGAGTGCAAGACTCCTCGCCTTTAAAAAATAAAATGGGAAATGCGATTGGTTATCGGATGTATTTGAGAAATGACTGGGAGACTTTCGATCGACCTCCTTGAGGTCGTACGACGTTATTTTTACGAGCCAGCAAATACCGTAAGTGTAATTAAATCGCGTGTACTTGCGAAATACGTTGCGCCTGCAAATAAACAGATTTGTATTTGAAATGTGTGTTGCGGGGGTCTGTAAAGTTTCTACGAATTTAATTGAGTTCTAATAATAATAATAACGCCTCACGAGTATTCAAACGAAAGCGGAAGGTGAAAAAAAAAGTATCCAGAGATTCAATGAATTTACGTGAATTTGTAAGAAATTACGGGAGAGACGGGAGAAAATTAAACATCATCTCCAGCACCGATCTGTAACCCACTTTCAGACTTCTCGGCCGAGCCTCGTATTATTCTAGGATCACGATTTCGATTACTTGCTCCCGATTCGATTCTTCTTGATGTAATAAGAAAAAACGGAGATGCGAAGAGAGGCTTTCGCACACTGTAAATAAAGTACGTAGTTAACGCACGGATGAATTTGGAATGTGAATCAGGAACGAATTACGATGATACAGACACATTCGTTCTTTTGTAGATTAGACATTTTTACGAGAAACTTTCCGTTTTCGATATTCAGGTGCAAATCAGTCGTTACGTTCGATAAAGTTATTTATACGCGTGCGAATACGTGTAACGTATACGAAAAGGGGGACGCGTTCAATATCCGTCGCTAATTTGGCTAATCGAATAGCGTTGGGGCTGCTGTCGAATTACGCAAGTAAAACACAGGCGAAACACGAGTCACGTTCGACTCTATTAATTGGCACGAGCGAATCTTGCTACAAATTCAATCCGTGAATAAATCATACGAGTCATCGCGAAGGAGATACTTTTAATTTTGAATCCGTAGAATCTGTCTATACTCTGGTATTATCGTAGATTATTAATATTTGTATCTTTATGTATGTTTTACTGTAGACACCGTTCACGTTGCTGGATGAGTTCACTGTGTATATATATGTGTTGTGTCATGTGTTCACGTACGTGCGTATGTGCTGACACGGAATGCGATAGCCACTAGAGAACGCGGTGAGAGTGCAGAGACTTGGATTGTCGCCAATTTCTACATCCCCTGTGTCCACGGTACTAAATTCTAGTATAGAATATTCGATTGTTTGGTTCAAGGGACTTTGGAATATGGAAAAAGAAATAAGTGCTGTTAGGGTGTTAACGGACAACCCTTGGGCTTGCACGACGTAAAAACATGTTGATCTCAATTTGAATATATTCTATGAAAATTGTTTAGATCAGCTTCTATCTTCATTCGTCAAACGTTAACGCGATAACCGGTAACTTGAAAAATGTCATGTCGCGCCTTTAGCAACTACCTTCGACTGGTAAGAGGCAAGTCTAACGGGCTTTGGCTGGTTGGATTACGGTGAGTGATTCGAGAAAAAATCATTGAAATGGATGAATTTATGACGTTAATCGAAGTGACGAATTTAGCTGTTGACGGCTGGAAATACGATTGTTACTTATTTTCCTTTAGATATAACCTCTTTCCGTGGTGTTCACGTAATACGTATTTACGTGGAATGCTGGGATTTCGTGGATTCTAATTGGATCAAGTAATGACTTCCGTAAACAAGTGTTGCACGGTTTTAGGGGAATTCGTATAGAATCATTTTGATGATTGCATTGAATGAGGAATTTTGACTCATCCGGGATTGCGTATTAACGTAGCGTCCGTATGTATGTACGTACGTAGAATGTGGCTAGGGTTATCGTGCAAGAGAACAGGTGGGTGTTTTTATGGTACGCGAAGAGTATCGAAGAAAGTATACGGTTTGAAGTGATAATATAGAAATAAGAGAGGGATAAGTCATTCGAGTATTCTTTATGATTCCTTTTCGAGTAACCGTGACACGTCGAGACGCAATTTAATGGACTGTCAAAGAATTCATGTGGATTGCAAGTTTAACTGGAGAAAATCTCCAGGAGAAATCAGCCTGAAGAATTTCTCGTGTTACTACCAGAGACTTTGTAGTTATTTGCTTGATTGGATACATATGAGAATATTATTTGTTTGGATTCGATTCAAAGAAGCTTGTCACTCACCGAAAGTCTTGTTTCCCCCGATGAAGAAGAAACGGATGGCAAGCGGCTGTAATCCTTCCGAGAGGAGGAACTTAACCAAAAAAGGTATTACGTATCCACGTGTTGCTCAATTAATTTACTGTACACTTAACACACACTCAACTCGCGATTTGCGCACAGCGGATGACACTCGCTCGCGCGATTAACTTTTCTGGAATTTCGTCGCGTTCGTATTTTCTCAAGAAACTGTACGGCCACTCATATTGCTGATCCACGGCGAATTACCAGCTTCCCTCTCTGGCGCGGGCCGATGGGCGTGGTTTAGCTACGAAAATTGACGAAAGTCCACGATTCTTAACGAACGCCGGCTGCGTTCACTCGAGCGCGGGAAGACCGTTTCACAGCTGTATATGCACATGACATAACTGGAGCGGCTATTTAGAACAATTCTATTCTGTACATTCCACTAGTTTGATTCATTAATAAATTTACATGATACCTTAGTGTTTTGCAAGCACCGTATGTAATTTGTAAAATATGTAAAGTCCGTAATAAATTCTATAACGTATCTTTCTGTTTCGTTTTGACGTTTGGGTTGTTGGTTAGCGCGCCGGTTTACGAAAGATAATAAAATACCTTCTGAGCCGCATGAATTTCACAGACGTTAGTATTCTTAGATAATGTAGCGTGAAAGCTTTATCTTTTCAATTTTTTGATATTTCTTAAATAGTTATTTTCAAAAATTTTCTTTAATACGAACCTACAACTTGACTACCCGGTAAGGGACTGCTGATTGCTGCTGACGCTGCTGACTGCTTAAATGCACTGCATAGATGTGAAGTTGGGTTTGCGACGTGTGTAAAAACACGGTGCCTCCACTCTGTCATTTTGTTGGATGGTGCCTTCATTCTGAGGAATAATCAAATAAATTAATCAGTATGGACATTCATATTATGCCAAATAAGGTAAGTGATATGTATAGCTTATTTCACCTTTAGTAGAGACCCTTATTAGAAACATTTTTGGGAAAACTCAGAGCAGAAGAATAACCTCCAAAGAGATATGCAACATCCAAAGAGCAGAATGCATTTTTGCTCACTTGTTACTGAAATAACATATGGGGTCAATAATTGTAAATGAAAAATTTATATGAATAGTTTATATACCGTGCGTATAAGAATTAACTTTTCACCTTTCAGAGCGAAGGAGAATTAACGCCAGAGGAAAGATGGAGGTATATTTGCAAATTCTTTTAATATTTATGCAACTTTATATAAACCTGATAAGTAAAAGATATTTTTCTGTACATCTTCCAGATTGGAACACATAAAAATGCATGAGCAACATTTAGGCCACGAATCGATGCATGCTGAAATGTTGCTCATATTATTGGCAACATTGATTATTGCTCAGATTGTTTTAGTAAAATGGAAGATAAAGCACTATAAATCCTACCAGGTAAAATTAATATAATCAATCATACGTAACATAAGTATACCTTAATTAAAATTTTGTTTCAGTTTGTAACATTAATAGCGCTATGGATAATTCCATTAGGTATATCATCCAAAAATCGGTGGTGGCGATTTATATTCCTTTGGCTATTATTTTCGTGTATAACAGGATTAGTAGTGCGAAAAGCCTTACAACATCCAATAAAAGGCACAACACCAAGGTATTTAACTAATTTCTAATCAACAGATATTAAAGGCTAAGACACAAATTCTCACGTCTCATACATCTCCAACAGATTAGTTTACAAATGGTTCTATCTTATTTACATTCTGAGCTATATACTGGGCATTATTGGTTATTGCATTATGATAGCTACACTCTTTGGCCTAAATCTTGTATTCGACGTAACGTCCCACGTATGGATGGACTGTGGTATACTGTTCCTATTTTATGGGCTCTACTTTGGCGTCTTGGGTCGTGACGTCGCTGAGATATGTGCCGACAAAATGGCGTCCCATATTGGGGTAAGGAATCCAATTACAGCTTTGCTACTGGACCACGCGAGACCGTTGTCTATCATCAGTTCCTGTTGAATATTTCCAGTACTATACACCAGATAGCATGCCAACCAGGACGTTGGATCCAAGTGTATGCGCTGTGTGCGGCAACAAGCTTCTAGTCTCTGAACACGAGGAAGGCGTTATCGAGAACACGTACAAGCTTAGCTGCGAGCACGTCTTTCACGAATTTTGTATCAGGGGCTGGTGTATCGTAGGCAAGAAGCAGACGTGCCCGTACTGCAAGGAGAAAGTCGACCTCAAGAAAATGTTCCGCAATCCGTATCCTTTTTCTCATTGTAAACCGAAAAATATTTTATAAGATCCTGATATTTCTTTATCACCTTAACTAATTGATTTTAAAAGATGGGAGCGACCGCACGTTCTTTACGGACACGTTCTAGATTGGTTAAGATGGTTGGTCGCATGGCAGCCATTGATACTGCTTCTAGTTCAGGGTATCAATTGGGCCCTAGGCCTCGAGTAAGTATTATGGAGGGTATAGGTTCGTGACAAACACAACTGAAGTTAGCCTGTCCATTTAGTCTCTATGGTAGAATCATCTTCAGGTGGTACGTTTGTTCTGAATAACCCTGTATAATATTGCCTTCATTGAATATAAGAAGCAGAAGCGTAGAGCACAATGCGCCATAATTGCATCAGGAATGGTTCCCTGTTTACCTGAACACTGTTATTTGTGTATCTTTATACATACAAATATTAGCGACATTTTTTTTGTCGTTCCTAATGGAACTTTCCAAGTGAGGAAAAACTGAGAATATCTCAGATTTGACTTCATCGCGGGGACATTAATGTGTTATCCAATTTTTGTGATAACTATTGTTCCCTTATTATTTTATCCTTGCCGCTCTTTGGTACCTAGTGCATCGTTACTTTCCACTTAAACGATTTTTTCTTATTTAATATCTCCCTATCTATATTTATAAATAATCATCGGGTCCACCAATCGACAATTGTTCGTACGTTAACCTTTGACAATTGTATTTGGAAATGGTGTTTTATAGGTAAAAAACTATGCACTGGCACCATTGATTATGATGTATGTTACACGCATGTTGCTGTACATATGTCATTACTTTGTTTTTCGTTTTTGTTTTGTTGACTTAACGGGCCAGTAGCGCGAGTGGTAGCTAATTAAAATATGTTTGATCGTGAATAATTTATTATATTCAATCGATCTCTCAGATTTATATGCATTCATCGATATTATCCGTTTCTATGGATACTACTTATTATAATATGAACATTTTACTTCGATTTCTCACATAAGGACAACACAAAATTTAATGCCTGCTCCAAGCGCTTAGACAGATCAGGAAATGACAGCCAGTAGGTTTCCTGTAGTATTAAAAGTAACATAAAGTAAGAGAAGTTACCCTAGAGACTCCTCCTCCGGAGAGGAGTACGTACTACGAAGATTTCCGCGAATGAAGAAATCAAGTACCCAATCCAGTGCAAGTCGGAGGAGTTTTCACGGGAAAGTCATGTAAATAGAAATTATGAAGCAGAAAAAAACGAATGACTAGTAATTTGTAATAAAAGAGAAGCTATTGTCTATACCAACGATTTCGTAATGAATTGTAAAAAAGGAATAAACCATTACGCAGTACCTGCAATCTGTCGTTTCATGCTCATATATATTCATCCCACCTTTTTTTTTGTATTCGTTTATGAAATGATATAACCTATCCTCCACCATTGCACCAATTCTTCATTCAATCCGAATGATTCATTCTAAATATATAGATGCCCGGCACCTAACCTCGCAATCTTGTTTATCACAAATTCACATACCTGTGTGGCTGAGTCACATTTATTCGTTGCTTCTTCAAAATCAACTCTTCAATTTCCAGAGCCTGAGAAACGTTTGAGCACCCCGATACGAATCTCCCAGAATGGAACTGTGTCGACTGAATAATTATTAAACCGAGTGTTAACAAAAGAGGGACTACAGTACAGCAGTTTATTGATGTAAATAAAACTCAAAATATGAAAAAAGAAAAAAGAAAATATACATAAACACAGAGTAATACACAGGAATCTCAGGAAGGTATCGGAGCCCGCATTTTCCAAGCAGAAGTGATGGGATTAACGAGAACAGGATGTATTTAATTATCAGAGGTATTAATAATAAATGAATTATCCATCGAAATGGGCACTTGGTAGGAACGACAACGTTTGGTAATTGCTAAAAGATTTCTTTTAATGAACCTCCTCGTTAAAAAAACAACTTGCATCACATCTCGTTTCTTCTCTTTGTATAGATACTCGTATTATACATTCGAATATGTCGTTAAAGTTCTTGGGACTCGAGGCGATTTTATAATAAAATATAGAATACTATTCATTCATGATACACATAAAATTCCTCCTGGCTACTTCAACGACATTTTCAATATATTTCGCGAGCGCAACTGATGATCTCGACTTTACACATATAGTTGTCATGGACGATGATTACGTAGACGTCACGATACGATGGAACATTTTTTTTGGGATGAGGTCAGGGGTCACAGACATTATCACACACGAACACACGAGGGGGGAAGTTTTATAGATATATTTATTGAGTACTTAGCGTGTAAGAGTATAGAATATGTACCTTACGCATTAAATATTACATGGTAATATAGTTAATGTACTTGTAAAATAAAACCTCGTGTTTTTAAAGAGTATTTACATAATAAGAAATATGTACACGTTTAAATTAGAAGAGAGACTAAACGAAAGAGAAACAATAATTAAACAATTCATACAGCGCGCGGACGCGCGGGTTCAGCGCTGGTTTACGGTGTCAACTGCGGCGCATGCGCAGAGCCCGCTCATCGCGCAAACCTTACAAAGAGGGAGCGTGGGTTTCATTCTGGATTTAATGTCGTGGGACGCGTGAATTTCACGTGAGACAGTGGGACATGGGACATGGGACAAGAAAAGTCAGAATGACATTTCTGTAGTACTTTTTTTTGTTTTTCTCAAACGGACCATCCGTTTTATGAAAGTATAAAGGAGATTTCTAAGTATTTTGGAGTTTCTAGGTAGGATTATGGCAGGGCTGTCATTTCGATTAACAGGTATGAAATGTTGCTACTGCTACGGATAATGTTAGGTACCCTAAACCGACATTTATATCTTCACGTCATTACTATCATCACCATCATCATAATCATCAGTATGATCGTACCTGCTTTATCCCATATCATTAGACACTCCACTATCGTTCTACATCGAAACATATACCACGTTATTATCAGTTTCACCATTTTCTACATCTCTCTCTCTCTCTCTCTCTCTTTCTCTCTCTGGTTTTTTATTTCCGACTGTCCACAACATTAACGGAGTAAAATATAATCGCTCGTATATGTCTATATGTACAAAACTCTCTTTCTTTTGAGACGCGCGAAACTACCGTGCGTAGAACTGACACTTACGTCATTGCGCATTATTACGAGTGATTCGTAGATTTTCAATTTTTATTTATCCTTCTTCATTCTCTATCTCTGTCTCCTCTCCTCTCTCCGTCTTACCCTCCTTTTCTCTTTCCTTAACTTCTTTTAGCGATTTTTCGACCAGTTCATTTTCATCGACGATTAACTATCCTTTACACAATTAAATATATTAATTTATAGTTACTCTTCCTGGCTATCTTTTGCGCATGCTTATCACACTCACTCTATCATTTACTTTCATATTACATTCGTTCTCTCCATCTCATTCAAATATCACGCATATAATACATTCTCCCTTTCGCTACACGTAGGACACATTCTCGCATGCTTAGGACATACACGATAGTTACGAAGTATTGCTTTTCATTGTCGCGTCTTCTGCAACCGATTTCGCGCGTTACCCATACCTGTCTCTCGATCGATATCGATCTTTTCTCTTCGTGCTCTTGAGAAAATTAAAAAAGAAATCGGCCAATAAGGAGGGTGAAGACAGAGCACGAGAGGAACGATCGAAAAGAAGATGACGGAAATAGGAGAGGCACGAATAGAGAGTCAGGCTCTTAGCCAGTGAGACAGTTAGTCGAGCGAGTAGCACGAAATGGAGAGAGCAGGAGAAAAATATGTTCAACAACGAATCGCGCGCAGAGAAACAAAATTTCAAAATCTTATTGAGCGTAATTAAATCCACTCGAAATGATAAGGACAATCCGATCTGTCCAATTGATCTTTCGAGTATTATTCGCGGAGTCTGCTTTTGCTTTGCTATACAGGAAAGATACGCGGGTCAAGCACAAAGAGTTCAATTAAATTTTTACATCTTTCTTTCTTCTTATTCCTTTTTTTCACTACATTCTTACGAAATCAGCTCAATCTCGTCATAATTATTACTCTTTACAGTAAACTAGTAAACGTACGTGGCGGTTTATGATTATGTATGCTTCTCTTTTCTAGTTCCTTAGGTCTTTACAGCTATAAGGAGGGACGAGTGCAGTGGTGAGGGGCTGAAGGGGTGAAAGGGCTCGTGTCAACGATTCGGGCGAAAAGTCCTTTGCTGTATGAGCTCTACACTGTTCTTGACTTTCCATGGGATATATTTTGATAACGGAAAATTGAATAATTTTTTTACGTGAACCAGTAGAGTGGGAAGGGACGAATTTCGCAAATTTTCAAGAAAAAGATCTTTCTATCCTTATACTCTTCTTTTTATCATTCTTGCTTTTCCAATCAAACAATTACTTAAATGGTATCTCGTTTGGACTTATTCATTTCGAATCATATACTTGCACGCGATTATTTCCTTTCTCTCGCTCTCTCATTCTCTCATTCTCTCTCTCTCTCTCTTTCTCAGTTACAACTAAACGAAAGATCTCGGCACGCCACAAGGTGGTTACCGTGTCTTCGCCGTTTACCTTTTCCTTTTCTTTACCTAGGAAATTATTTACAGGTCTTCTCTGCCTCTCCGTATTTCGCCACTATAGTCTACCGCGAATCTCGTATAGGCTTACGTAGCGTATCTAAGAAACGACGATAACCGCAATCCTACACGTGAACCGGATGTTCACAGTTTCCATATTGGAATTACATAACGATTCCATTTTATTTACCACGAGTAAGTCTTACGTCCTAAAGACAAGCGTACGACGATTTTCTCATAGGTAGATATAGGCCCTGGACATTATCCTGTGCAATCTTCAATTAATCCAGTAACTTCCGGTCGAGGACTTCCGGATCACGTGATGGCTTCACCGAGAGTACCTTCGTTATTCATAAGTTACAATTTTTTTTTCTTTCCCCTACAGCTCCCTACTACGATATTCGGTGTCTCCGTGTGGTGCTGTTTGTTCGTGTGTCTGTTCCTTATTTATATTGTGTATATATATATATATGTGTGTGTGTGTATACATATAAAAAAGCATTTTATCGACAGTTCCAATTGAATATACTACGTATAAGTAGTGTACAGTCAATCGTTAATATCTACATTTACCATTAATAAGATTAGCCGTATTTACAACACTTTAATTAAACGTACGCCATTGTTAAAAATATCTGCTGTGTTATTCTCTTATTACGCGTCATCTTATACGTTATGCGAACTAGGTTAACGTCCGAGTGACGTCAATAAAGTCGAGTGGACAAAATGCGGATGAGGACGTCGATGACGACGATATTTATGTAGAGCGGAGTTAAGTCCGAACGTCGTCATCGTCATCGTCGTCATCGTCGGATTGCCACGTGTGTGTACGTGTGTGTGTGTGTGTGTGTATTTTATACTTCTTTTCTCTTGGACGAACGTTTCGACAAACTCATCTCCCTTGTCACGTATTTATTATTCACATACGTTTCCGGCATCTCGGCCTCTTTAATTTACTTTTGAAATTTCCCGCTGCGCAGTCCTCGAATCGATTTAGATTTAATGGTCAAACTCGAATTTTCGAAACGTCGAAACGTTTCGCGCTTTCTATCGAATGTGGCTATGTATTTATATCGCGTGTATGTACGTATAGGTATGCATTATGTTATTTTTTTTCGTTATGTATGTGTACATGTCGTAGACCCTGTTATGCTAACGATTCGACGGCTTCAATCTGAGAAGCTCCCATTGACTCATGGCTTCTTCTTCTTCTTCTTCTTTAATGGGAGACGAGCGCATGCGCACGAACCATATCCTGTCTTCTTCGTCGCTTAAATAGTATAAAGGAGTTTAATGCAAAAAGCTTACACTCCGAAGTATATTTCGAATCTCCCTTTCCTCGACTTTCCCTCATTCACTAATATACTCCCATCGCAAAACACCCTCTATAAAATAATCAGCTTTTTCGTAACAAGCGTTAAAACTTCCGCATTCCGTAAATACGCGCGACTAGCTTAATTTTGACACTTCACAGATCAACCTGCGGGGCACGTGCGCCGTTAACGATCGCAGAACCGACGGTAGCGACGACGACGACGACGACGACGACGACGACGACGACAACGACAATTAACGTTAATCGAGTTGCGTTAACGCGACGTACGAACAGCGCGCAAATGGGGATTCAAGATTATGATTTAATGGTAATATCAGGGAGTCGGAGGAAGGATGGGATCCTATAGGAAATTTTACTCGTAACGTATTAGTATGGCACCAACGACTTCGATACGTAGAAAGTTAACGTATGATACACGGTGAGAGAATTATTCTCCTCTCATTATAATATCCACGACTGAGAAAAAATATTGGGAGTTTCTTTCTCTACGGAAAACGACCACGACAGACCGTTTTATCAAGAGTCAGCCTTTAAGTAACCATTTTCATTTTCTTTCCATCGCGCGGACTCGACATTCTTAGAAACGTCCAATCGCGAAGCTCGTCCCTTTGATTGCAACCCTTTCTTATTTTAGTTCTCCCAAAAAGAGAAAATACTCTCATCGCGCACTCCTATTCGAAAACACATTTTTCTTCTTTTTCTTTTTTTTTTTCTTCATTCGTGACGCACGTCTTCACGAGCACTCTCCCAGCCGGTCCTCAGGATCCTCTTCTTCTTGCTCCTGTGCACCTCGGGATGCACGTCCAGCTTAGATCTCGTCGAATCACGAATCGTGCCTGTGAATCCTGTTGCGCCTGTTGCCGCTCTTCCGTCTCTTGCGCTTGGTATCGCGTGTGAAGGCCACGTTGCCAGGGTCGTCGGCCAGCTGGGGATACCTGTGCACGCTGTGAATATCGACGCCCTCGTAGCCGTCGACCTTGCCGTGGCTGATGAGTTCATCCTTCTCTTCCTTGGACCAATCGCCGCGTCCTTGGAAACCAGCCATTACCAGCTGCTTCTCAATTTCCCAGGCTCTCTCGACAGCACGTTTGTGAGCGTGCTTCAATATCCTGTGACGTTCCTGCTCGGGATCGGCGCCATATTTTATCACCACCGAAGCATCCGGGTTGTGAAGTCTGAGCTCCTTCCAGGTGCCGGATCCGTGCTCGGTCGTCTCATGGGTTGACACGTTGAACATGACACCAAGTCGACGAAGATCGTCCATGTCGTCTCTGATCTTCAGGGCGTTGTCCTTGACAAAGTAGAAGACGTCCTGGTCGTGGACGCTGAAGTGAAGTGGCAGGAAGAACGAATTGTTGAAGACCGAAGTCACCACGTCCTGGACGACACTATTGACGCCGTCCACCACGCTGACCAAGGCACGACCTCCGACCCTTGATACCAGGATACCCTCACCAAAGACTGCTCGCCGATGAGCTACTCTTGGCAGTAAGTTTCGCGTCTTTGGCTCCAGTTTCAGTAATGGCTTCGGCACGAATCCCAGATCGGAGAACTTCTCATGGACACGGTTGACGATACACTGAAGTCCCGACATCACGCCGAACTCTGGCGTCAGCTGCGGAGAGGTAATGGTAGCGCTTGGTTGGTACACTACTTCCTTGGTGTACTCTGATCCCAGCATAGAAGATATGTCGTAGCCGTAGAGTTTGAGCCAGCTGGCAAGATCAGTCATGTACTCCACGTTTTGCTTGAGATTTATGGGATCGTTGTTCCGGAAACGGTAGATAAAGATGTCCGTCGGTGTCGTCAGTTCGTTGGCCATTTGTTCCCAGGCTGGTGTCATCCACTGGCCGACGGTAGGATCGTAGAGACGTTTGTTCAGGTACACGAGCTTGGTGTTAGGATCGAACAATCCTCCGTGGAAGTCGATCGGCAGGTAGAAGTCAGGATTGGTGTCCTTGATGATCTTTCCAAATGGCGTCCTGCGCATCTCCTTTATCAGATTACCATTGGTATCGAACAGTGCCAACGGCGAACCGTTCTGATCGGTCGCCACGTAGAATCTTTGTTCGGAAGTCTCTACGGTCATCAGGAAGTTCCTGGCGTCGTAGAGGAAGCGGAACGTCTTTGACGACTTCGGGAAGTGTACGTGAGTTATTAGATCAGGTGTCTTTGGATTAGCATAAAAGAATTGCGTTATGTTCTCCCTGTCGTCATTCCACGCTATGAGTCTTCCTCTGTCGTCATAGAAATACCAAATTTGGAACTTCTGATGCTCCGACGCGTGGATCAATTGTCCTCTCGAATTGTATCTGTACTTGTGCTCACCGCGAATCACAACGAACCCACGACCGTCGTAAGAATTGAATTCGACGTCACCATACTGGACGACTCTGTCGCCGCTGTCGTAGCCAAGAGTTATCTTCTCGTTGTGCTCCGTCACGCCGATTATGTTTCCGTTCTCGTCATAGGCGTATTGCCAGTTATTGTCAGTATCGGCAACCTCCAGGACATGTCCGTCAGCATTGTAAGTGATCTTGTCAATGCGCGAGTATTCCTTCTTCTCGGAAGATTCCTTGCCAATCGTCAGCTTCCTCATGTTTATCCGATTTCGATTGTCATACTCCAATTCCATTCTGAAGACATCGACTGACCTGATGTTCATCAGAACAGCCTTCACTCGGCCATGATCGTCGTATTCCGTCACGGTGAAGAACTGCTTGCTACTATCTTGCATCACTGATCTATTGAAGGAGTTTCTATAGATCCTTAGATCGCCCACACCTTCCAGGACTCCAAGATTCTGATTGTACTTCAGTCGAAGCTGAGGCAGTTGTTTGCCATTTATGTCAACCTCGATACCGGATATTCTTGCGTTGCCGTCATACTGGAATCTGTAATGAGCATTGTCCATTCCACTCTTACTGCTAAATTTGATCTTCTCGTCCTTCACAATGCCAGCGTGATACTTGTACTCGATCCTGATCTCAAAGTTCGGCTCGTTAATGTCAATGCTGCGAACCAAACTGGTCGTCTCTTGATAAGTGTAGTGGATCGACGAGAGGCCTGAAGACAGAAAGAGAACGTGAAATGAATAAGAATGTGTTAAAAGTCATAGAAAGAAAAACTATGGGCTAAGAGACGCTTACCAGCTAGAGTCGTTTCCAATTTTCCAGTGTGATCGTACACGTAGGCGACTTTGCCACTTTGATGAGGATAGACCTTAGCGAGTATTTGACCGTCGTCGTTGTACAGGATCTCATAAGGGTGCCTGTTCATCGGCGAATAGTACTGATACTTGTAGAAGCCAAGCGAAGTCTGAAGCGAGAAGGCGTGTATGTGTCCTCTAGGAGTAGTCAGCGACTGAAGTGCACCAGCTTCGTCATATTGCAGAAGATAGTCGCTTCCTCTGGGAGTGGTGACCTTCAGTGGTAAACTGCTGAACATGTCCTTGAAGGCATAGACCATCGAGGTGTCGTCACTATATTTGATCTCAAAGAGTCTGCCAGCCCGATCAAACCCATAGGTCTCGCTAATGTCTCCCCAGGTCCAGCTGGTAAGTCTGCTAAATCTGTCATATTCGAGATCGACCCCGGCGAAGATGCCATTCCTAGGACCCCACTTGACGGGTCTTGCCGTTCTGTCATATGTGACATTCAGTAATTCAGCTCGATCGTCCATGAAGACTGCCACAGTGTTGGTCTCCCGGTCGTATTCCAAGGACAGAAGGACTTCGCCGTTGACTCTAAGCTTCCGGCCAACCTGAGCAACTGCTTTGGAGTTTCCGCGATTCTTGTTACCCTGGACCTTGCGCAAGAAGTAGCGCCACTCGAAGCGATTCGCCAGATCACCAGCGATTTCCGTCCTCTGTTTCGCTGGAACCGGGTAGCTCTCACCCAGGAGTGGCTCGATTTCAGCCAGAATGGAGTAAGGCATCGTATCGGTACTGATGGTGTGGGACCAGGGTGTCACTCTACCAACACTGCCATCTCCGAGGACGATGGTTCTCTGCTCGGCTTCACCTATCTTGGTCACCACTGACGATCCTTTGATCAGCATCGACACCGGCTTCCTGTTGTTCTCTCCGACTTTGACAGTAGCACCTTTGACGCTTAGGTCAAACGTGAGACTGATAACTTTTCCAGTGGGCGTCACAGCTGTCGTCAGTCTACCGAATTCGTCGTAATTGTAGACGTAGCTTCTTCCAGTGCTGTCTAATTTCGTCTTGAGCAATCCTGTGGGGCCGTGATAGTCAAAGGTCACGTTGTAATTATCCGGAGTACTGAGCTCGTGCAGCATCTTCATCCTGGACATGCGTAGCCGACACTTCTGACCCTTGGTGTTCTCAATTGAGTTCACCTGACTGGAATAGTCGCGTAGTAGGAAGACCTTATTTCCAGCAGCATCCGTCACAGTACTGAGTTTTCCATTGCTGGTGTTCACGTTGTAGGCGAAGAGATAGTTGGTCTCACCAGTCAGGATATTCTTGGTAGCAATGTGCTGACCGAATCTATTGAAGACGTAGATCTCTTGGGTATCCGGTGAATAGATCTCATACTCCCTGGCACCGCTCGCATCCGGTATGCTAGCCATTACAGAACGTATTCTATAATTGGCTTGATCACCAATATGGACGACCCCATCCGGAGACACGGCCACCGCTGATATGGTATTGAACTTTGAGCTGGATGCCAAGTAGTGATCGGCCTCAAAACAGTCACACCCGCGTTCCAAGCAATTGCACTTGGACTCTGCACCTGCATACGGTGATATCTTGCCGTCGGTGCCGATCACCCTGACCCTGTTGATCCTCTGAGAATCACTCTCAGCGATGTAAAGATCTCCGGATGGTCCAAAGGCGATGCTCTGTGGCATCACAAGAGTAGCATGTGTCGCCAGTTCCGTGTCAAACGTGGAGGATGGTGAAGCGCAGTGAAGTGGACGTCCAGCGACAACCTTGACCCGGCCATCAGGAGCTAGTTGAAGAACCATATGATCGTCGATCATGTGAAGAGAGTTATCCAATGGATTGATTGCTAATTCCGTTGGCCATCGAAGATGTACTTCCTCCACGTTCAGGGTCCCCTCGCATGGTATTGGCTTCCAGTGAGATTTGTGCATGTGATTCCCTATGACCGTTGTGATGATACCATCCCGATCAACCATACGGATGTTGGTTCCGTCCGCGAAGTAGAGAACGTTGTCAGCGGAGACAGCGACACCTTTGGGATAGGCCAATTTGGCATCGCGAGCCAAAGCCCCATCACCGCAATGAGCCTCGTCTCCAGGAAGACAACGTTCACCGGATCCAACGACTGTTTCCCAATTGTGGTCAGGATCGGTGTAGTCGTTAGTGTCACGGACTCGAATGATCTGATGGGATTCTGGGTCAGAGATGTACAAAGCTCCATCCAGAGGACTCAGCGCTATATGATATCTGTAGGATACTCTGGTAGCACTGCAAAAAATGAATATCAAATGTGTTAATTAACAGAATAATCATTAATTTCTTGGACAACTATCAATATGATCTAAGGTCGGTACTCACTTGAGCCGTACGACAGTGTTGACAGTACCATCCACCAAGATCTTCCGGACGAGATTGAAGTCACCAACAAAGATAGAACCATCCGGTGCGGTAGCCAAGGCAACCGGTGCCAAAAGTCTTTGCTTAGAAGCCTGACCATCGCAATCATAACAATCCAGAGGTCTCTGATGTCCATCGCCCATGGTGGTAAGGATCACCCTGGGCTTGTGTTTCAGATAAATATTTGATCCATCTCCCTTCTGGAGGATACCTTCGTGAAAATTGTATCTGTGATGAATATCAAGATTCCAACCACCAACTTCAGATATGGACATATCGTGTCCGCTGAGCTTAGTCGTCTGAACGTCCCAGATGATGTCCTTGCAGTCACTGTACTCATAGCCGACCTTGACCATGGCAGTGGTAACGCCGTACACGCGTTGTCTATAGACGTTGAGTCTGTTCCAAGCATACGTGAACTTGATGACAGGATCTGCTTCGAAGGTCTTCTCGAAGAGGATGCCCTCGATGGTGATTCGCAGATGAATAAGATTCAGACTAGCTGGTATCACTTCCGGTGTAAGCTGCAGCTGAATAGTCGACAAGTATCCAGCAGCCCTGGAGCTGTGATAGACGAGATTCAATCCTGTTCCCGGTATCTGAAGACTCTCCTGGATAACTTGTGACTCCGCCAGGATGGCGCTCTTATCCGGGCATGCACCCTGGAATCCATGCTTCCAAGTAGCCAGGACGACGGGCTTCATCAGGTCGTAGTCGTGGGCCGCACACGCATGTGGCACATGAGTCGATGGTTTCTCATCACTGGTACTCATTACGATCTTGTCTATAATCACGACCTGGAGCATTCAAAAATTAATTAATAACTTTTCCAATCGATCAACCATTCTGTCAGTGTCTAGTCCCAAAGCAGAATCATACCTCGTTCCAAGGTACAAAGACGATGTGACCCTGCGGCTTGAACGGTGACCTTCCAAACTGAAGTGTGACGGCACCACCCCCGTTAACCAGTAGGTCAAACCAGCCGTCATCCCTGGTCAGCGTGAAACCCTCTAACGGCGTGCTGGTACTAACTCGAACCCCCATAAGACCGGTTCCAAGGGATGTAACTACCCTTCCGCGAACCACAGCGGAACGACTGTTCAGGAAAGCAATGTATTAGATTCGAAGGAACATGTTCATCGGACAATATGATTCTAATACGAGCTGAACTACTCTGCAATTGTGCTTCCTCGTATATTTATAATGCTATAATCGTTTAGAAGCAAATCTAAAATTCTAGAACAATTCAAAATCCAATCAAATCTACGAGACAATCGCATGTGTGGAACACAACACGTTTACCAGAATTTTCACGAGAGTATCAATAAGCCGCTTTAAGCACTCGACCAATAACAAACAATTTATATCGATAACTTTAATAATAATTTATAATCGCCTCCCGCTGATTAATCGTAAACGCTCGTTCGCGTGACATCGGCGCGGATCGATAATCACGATCGACTGACACTCTGAAGTATTACAGTTTTCTTTTCTTTTCTTTTTTTTTTTAATTAACTGTCAGTGGACAACACGCACGATTAACACAAAGTCGTAAGCGTAACGTAAAAGGCACGAAACACAATGTAGGAATGTTAAGGTAACTGAACCATGCAACGAGTAGTGTAGAACAATAAGGCACAAGGGGATGTGATCTTCTTTGCCAGGGTCCAATGTAAAACTTTAAGGGATAAATGTAAAGAGGAATGAAACGTATATGTATAATATATAAATCTGTATCTATTTATATATGTATACATATCTCAGGCAGTGGGAATGGCCTTTAAAGTGTTCCTGGCGCCGGCGTCAGAGTAGGCGATTATTATATAGGTACAATGGCACAGTAGCAAACACACGCTATAAACATATATTGTATACATTATATGCATATGGACAGAGAAGAAGAAGAGATAGGAGAGAGTACATATATAAACGTTATATGCTGACATATGATAGATATGCACGTTGGCCTGGCTGTATAATATGCGAATGTACGTATATACGGGTGTACGAAAATAAAGGAAAACCAAAAAATTAGGGAAAAAAAAATCAAAAGATACTGATGCGGTATATACTACAGATTTTTAATAGGCTACACAGGAGGAAACTTTTGCATCTCCCTTTTGAAATTTGCGCAACGCCACTGCGTTGCTTTTGTTGTTTTTCTTTGTTCTTACCTTGTGTTGAAGTGATTCCAGAACACACTGACCGAGCAGCAGGGATAAAACAAAGCCCAGTTAAATTGGTGTGTTTCGTCTTTCTCTTTTAATTATTAATTTTTGTTTTTTTTTCATCGTTGAGATTAAATAAGAGGAAAAAAAGAAATGCAAAGGGTAAGTGAGAGAATTCCCAAGAGACATGAACGGCAAAGGGAGGTTGATTTAAAGTTTGAGAGTAATGTAGGTAAAAAGATAAATAGAAACGTGGAAATGGGGGTTCTGTCGTGTTCGTTTTCTCCTTTTCTTTTTTTTTCTTTCTCTTTAGAATTCCTTACACCGCTTTCTTTCGTTATTCATTCACAATCCTATAACGTTTCCTATCGTCGTAATTCAGCAATGGCCCGAAAGCTTAGGACTAACATGAACTCACACATTCACGCAAGCTCCACTCGGACGGACAAGATAGAATAAAAATTCGAGTGAATATAGTCGGAAAGATAGTTTTATAGCGAAAGAAAAGAATTTAAAAAGAAAAAAGAAAAAATGGAGTATGTGCGATATAACAAGAGACGGTAATAAGAGGGAGTCTTTTTTTTGTTGAGAAAAATAGATATTATACAGGGTGCACAATTTCCTTCGAAATCAGTATAAATATTTCATTACGTTATTTTCTCCAGTCTCACAAATATATACCTGTATCTCGGCAGTACACTCTGTATAGTGATATAGTCGATAGTATAGTAGTATATGAAAGTGAGTCTGTGATAAGAATTTGGAGAGAGAGAGAAAGAGAGAGAGAGAGAAAGAAAGAGAGACAGAGAGAAAGAAAAACAGAGAGAGTGCTAGGGCACACGTTCGCGCACACGTACATACAAAACATATGTACAAAACTGTTGGGATGTGAATTGACATGGGTCACAACAACGCATAGAATATCATACCTATGTTTAGTATATATAATATAGTATAGTATAATATAATATGGTATGGACATGTATGGTGTGTTTTATAGGATGACGAAGAAAAGCTTGAACCACGTATGGGGTATACGAATATTTACGTGTCAGTGTAATATGTAGTATATACTATAGATATATGGATATATACGAAATATATACGGATATACGTAATAATGACAATGGAGAAATAGATACGTCAGTTACACATGACGTATGTAAGTCTCGTGTACTGGACACGTTGAAAATATCAACGTCACGCAACATCTAACTGGGACGGACAGGAGTTCACACAATCGTCACCGTTTTCGTTGTACGAGTATATTTCCGTCACGTTAATTAATCAGGATAATAAATCTGTCTGACAAGACTCACCTCTCGTTGAATATCTCCTGCCTTGCGTAATTCTGCAAGCTGCCCTCGTCGATGAGAAACTTCATCCTCTCGAAGAAGGAGGCGGTAATGGCGGGAGGCTGTTTCCTTAACAGAATGTCTATGGGTTTTGGCGCAGACACGCAGAGCTGACTGCTCCTGCAGATATGGTTGGAGCAACACTCTGGATCGGCGCAGTCGACGAGACCATCTGCAGCGATACGAAATGATCATGATTTTTTATTGTTGCTGTTGTCGTCACAACACGTCAGATGCAAAGATGTCAAACGTTTCGTGATTTTAATTCTTTACCTTTGTCGTTGTCCCGACCGTCGTCACAAGTTTGTTCGAGCAGCACGTTGCAGTCCTTGCCGTCCCATCCGTCGTAACAGCGACATTCCCATTGCGCCTCGATATTGACACGGCACTGTCCATGACCGGAACACGAATTTGGACAGCCTTCCATCGTGCAGTGCTTCCCGTTCCATCCAGTGACGCACAAGCAGGTGCCGTTCTTGCACTGGCCGTGCTCGTTGCACCTTGGATCGCATTGCTTGAGGTTGCACAATTCGCCAGACCATCCAGCCATGCAGTCGCACGCGTTGTCCACGCAGTGACCGTGAGGACCGCAGTCCAGGTCACAGAGCTCTGGAAAAAAAAAGGAGAGAAGAGCGTGTAAGTGTCAGGAGGAATAAACTTCTGGGTACGGAAAGTGGTCCATGCGAAAGTTTGGAAACGCACCTTTGGAGCAATCATCGCCAGACCACATGGGTTCGCAGAGACAAGTTTGAGTTTCCAAATCGAAATTTCCATGGCCGCTGCAATCGGGTAGACACTGCAGTGCTTCCTTATCCATCTGACTGCAGTCTGCGCCCTTCCAACCTTTTTTGCAGATGCAAGTACCCTCGGCGCAGAATCCGTGTCCGGAGCAAGTAGGATGAGGGCAGTCAACCTCCTCGCAAAATTTACCCTTGTACCCACGAACGCAATTGCACTTTCCATTGGTGCAGTGACCATGTCCATTGCAGTCTGGGACTTCGCACTCGTCATGACGCAACGAGCACTCCTTTCCCTTCCAGCCAGGATTGCACTGACACTCGCCGTTTATATATTCGCCACGCTGACTGCACAGGACAGGACAAACACTTTCCGAACAGTCGTCGCCACCGAAGCCAGGATTGCACTGACAGTGACCCAGGAGGCACTCTCCCTTTCCGCTGCATCCGTTGGGGCAGTTGTGGGTCATGTCTTCAGCGATTATGGCGATGAACGCGACTTCCTGGGGATCCCCGTCGTCGTTGTAGAGCGACAGGAACCAGTGCCCGGTTTCCATGTAGTGCGTCACTTCCTTCTTTATCGACGGCTGCCACGTGAGAATAAATATCAACGTTACCAGGAGTTATTGCGTTAAATATTCTACTGAGTCTGGGCACGAGTTTGAAAATGTGAAAACGAAAAAGTTAAATGAAATTAAAATGCATTCCTAGGACATACAATGACACTAACATGGGAGGCCCGGGTGGTGCGGGCCTTGAAACCGCTCAGGACCTCCAGGAGGTCGTACTGCGTGTGGGTGGGCAGCGCGTTTCTTCTTGCGTAGACGCCGATGCTGGCACCACGGGGTATGTTGTAGTCGAAGCGAACGTATGCGGCTTCCGATTGGTAGAACTGCATGTTCCAATAGCTGTAGGCCGGAATCTCCTTGCTGAGACGTTGACCAAGGGCCACCTGGGCGAAGGTCGTGCCATCCGGAGGAAATGACCTTGCTGGGAAGGTTCTGGCACCTGAGAGACAAAAAAAGAAAATCGTGAGAAAATGTTTATCCGAAAATAGATATCGAGATGATAATTAAAAAATGCCATATCATTAATGTTCCCAGCTGAGCTTTAATGCTATGCACGCAGGCGAGCTGCAATTTTTTCTTTCAGTCTTTTTATTTCTCTCTTAATGCACCCTCTCGCTGTCAATTACTTTTCCAGTTGCACGAACCGGTATTAATTCTATAGTTAATCGGACTACGCGTGCCGCGTGCGGCCAATTAGAAGCGGCACGTCGCTGCGTCGCAAGTCACGTGAAATGTCAAGGTGGCACAGAGTTATTTCTGGGTTGGTAGTAAACGTGTCACGCTGAAATAGGAACTATGTATTAACGTATCTGATTGACGTAGTCGAGTCAATAAATCAGTTTTATATTCAAGTGACTTCTTTGTGCTATAAGCCATAAAGGGTTGATCCCTCAAAGTACAACTGATAACGAGTCGACTATAGGTATTCAGTAGGATAGTACAGGGTGGGACGTTCGTTTCCTGAAAAGTTGAATTAATAATTTTGACTTGAACGTAATTGAGATTCCCAGAGGGTTGATATAACTAAGCTCAGCAAACGCCGGCGCTTTCGCGTCTTGCCGTTGGTTGAGCCAGTCGGTCAACCAGTGCAAAGTACATAGTCAGTGTAAGTAAAGAGACAGAGACAAGAAGAAAGTAGCCATTACCGTAAAGATAGTGCAGCTAGTAAGCAACATCAGCCAAAGTGCAGAAAAGCAATGCATATGAAAAAAAATGTATTATACTTCGTGTCAGCTAATTACACAGAGAGATAAGCGTGATTTAAGATAAAGAAGAATCTACTCAAGAGAAGAACAAGGCCTCACCTTCGAGAATGAGGATAATGGGCTCTGGTGGTACTGGCGTCGTGCCTGAACACCAAAAGCCTTGCTCGCTCGTGGAAATATCCTCGGAGTAGAGAGAAGTGGAAGAGTCAGAAGTAGTAGAAGCGGAAGTAGAATAAGTTCCCATAGAATCCTCAGTATAATTTCCGGAAGACAAGCTATAGTCATCCGAAGAAGTGGTAGCACTGGTATCACTGGTAGCACCGATAGGGTCGTCGAGCCCCAACAAATCTTGGGAAGTCTCATTAGAGAAAGCAGGATGGCTGCTGCCACCCTGCGAGATTCTGCCGTTACCCTTGTCATCGTCTTCCTCGTCATCCTCCTGATTGACGTATAAGACCTCCTCATTGGTGAAGTTTGTGAACGTGTTCCCTAGGTCGTTAGGATCTACGGGCGAGTCATCATCTGAAAAGTTTTCTGTTTCCCCTGACTCCATGCAAGGACAGGAACACTCGCACTCACCACCACCCCAGATCGGTGGTGGTGATGCTGGGGGCTGTGGTGGTGGAGGCAATCCAGTGGAATCCCGATCCACAATAACGTTAGGAGGTTCTGACGATGGTGATGATGTTCGTGGTGCTGGTTTTTGCATGGGATTCATGATGTTAATTTCGGGCGGGGTGTTAGGGTCAGCACTGGTTGGTATCGAGACAGAGAGTACGTAAAGGGGTCGTGAACCCTGAATGGAACCGGATGTGTCCTCGGTAGATATAGTCACGTTCAGCAGGAGGTGAGACTGACTGTTTGAATTGGTAGACTTCGGCACCTCCACTACCTGGACTTTTTGAGTTAGTGGTGATTCTTTTGGCTTGTTAGCTGATGGAGTGTTAGACTCGTTTGGCACTTGGGGATCATGCGATGCCTCATGCGGGTTATCATACTCCTGGGACTCCTCGTCGAAAGGCTCCTCAAGTTCACGTAGAAACTCATCGTCGTCATCATCGCGCGTTATCACGTGAACATCTTCCGTTTGCTTGTTCGATGATATTGTCATTGGCATCTTAACCTCGTTACCGAGTGAATAACGTTTTGGATCTTTCGAAGACTCCACAGACTTCTGGACCGTCTTCGTGTTCTTGGCTGAATTGGCATCCTCGTCCAGATACAACTTCACTATCTCCACATCATCGAGACCGTAACTGTAGATGGGATAGTCTCTTTGGAGTTCTTCGGATCTATCGGGGATGACGACCTGGTCGTCGCTCGTCATCTCCTTAGACTTCGAGGATGTGTTCTCCTCCACCGGCAGTTCTCTGGTCTCTTTTACAACGCCATTGGAATTTTCGATTTTTGATATTTCCAAAGTCCCACCTGCACTCGTGTTTTCTACATTTTTCTCAACTTTCCTTTCAACCTCCTCGAGTTCTCCATTCATTTCATTAGAATTCCCAACGTCTTCGTCATCTGCTAGTTTTACGACTAAGGGTTGCGCTAGCGGCAAAGCTTCTCTACTGCTTTCTACATTCAAGTCCTCCAGGTCTACTTCTACTGGCTTAACGACATCCACCCTGGACTTACTTACTGGCAAAGTTCGATCGTCCGGAAGCGAGTTCAACACCTTCGTCGAGGAGTTTTCAGACTCCAAGTACTCAACTATCCTTGTACTGGAGTCAACAATAGTGCTAGCACTGGTACTAGAATCATAATCTTGAGTATTGGACTCTAAAGAGACACTATCGTTCGGATCGATACTCAAGGTATGACTATCGGAATCATTCAAAGTGATCTGCGGTCTCTCAGTCTCTATATCCGGTATCTGATCGATGATCCTTGATTCATTACGATCAATCGATAAATCGCCCTCTTTTTTATCTCTAGTTAAACTCTCGATCTCACCAGTTAACCCACTTTGAACATCTACATCTTCAGGATCACTTGATCTAACGGAAGTGATCTCTTTCTCACCGGAAGCAAGAGTAGTCAATGGATCGTTAGAGTCATCAGAAGCAGATGATGCATAGATCGGAGAGGATCCGTCGGTAGTGTCAGTGATCATTGATGAGGACGTTATCGAATGATCAATCAATAATGAGTTAGTAGGATCTTCGGTACTAGCTGAGATTTCCACATCCACCGGAAGTGATCCATGAGTCGGTTCATCATTACTCCCTTGGTAACCTTCATCATCATGCTCTCCATGCTTACCCTGACCGGGATCTTCATGCAAAACGACTAAACTTTCGGGCCTTACGGAACCGTCCGGTGCCTCTTCGGCATGTGAAGGGTGCAACACTCGAGCATGCTGGTTAACCGTGTCTCTACGATTGCGGCTGTACACACGTTCAAACAAATTATCCTTGTAATTACCTCCTGAAGATGACTGTTGTCTAGGTCGACTCGACGTGGACGTCTTGTTTGTTTCTGTACTAGTAGCTTTGGGCTCAGTGTTATCGCCCACCAGGACGGTGCACGCTTTCGTGCCTTGGTAGGACCAGTTTACTATGTTCGAGGCTGTACAAACAAAAAATATTCAACGTTACGAAGAGGGCAATTAATCTTTTCACTTCTTTGCTCAAGGGGTACGTCCTTTCTTTTTTGTTATCATTGCTTCTTTTTTTTTCTACTCCACTACTAATTATCATTAATAGGACTTACCAGCAACATAAGTTAAGGCTGCTGTTAGGCATAGGGATACCATTATAACGACTATGGCTATGAGTTTCCAGCTGCACCAGTCAATTCCTTTACGGAAGTGACATCGGATGCTCTGTCTTCTCATGGGGATCATGGAGGGGGCATGCCCGTAGGGCAACGGTACCCTGAAAGCAAATCAAATAAATAATTCAAACAGTTCATCAGAGCGAGTTACACAAGAATCATAAAGTTTCATTTGCTCACATGTTTTTCATTCTATTTATTTGGATCTCACAAGAATCAGAGGTTACGTATCCGTACTAATTTTCTGCTCGGACTATTGGCTAATATTTTTTCAACGCGTTTCCAAGTATTCGCGCACGATCAGGATCCATAGTGTGTACTCAATGATCGCAAGCACGAAACTGATTTCGAGTCTGCTTTACGAAAGACCATGAAGTTCACGAAAATATTTAATCTAGATACCACGTCATTAGCGCAAGATTGGATTTTTGTTTGCTTTTCTTCAGATACTCTGCCTAACTATTGAGAAAAACCAGAAAGCAGCTCCTGAGTGCCTCTACTGCTCGCGAGAATATTGGTCCAGTATGTGGATCTGGTCGTGACAAATCATGCACGATTCTACGTCATCGTCCAGCATCCATTTCGCGCTCCTTTATTTTTTTTTCATCTTTACGTTCATCCAAATTCAAAAGTCTCTCTTGGAACTTATTTTATGCATCAACCCGGCTGTTCTACAGACTCAAAAAAAAAAAGTCGCATGGTGCAAAGTTTCGGAATGGAGGCTCTAGTTTTCGGGGAAAAATGTTCTAGACTCAATATAACGTGAAACTTTTCTACGGATTCGTAAACTCTGACCAGCTGACTATTTCACTTCAAACATTGACTCATTGTCAGCATGCCTTCAATGGATGATTCATGAGAGAGAGAGAGAGAGAAACAGAGTGAGTGTCCGGCGTTCATGCACAGCCCCCGTTAAGTAAGGGCGACCCGTGAAAACGTTTACACGAAGAAAAAACCAGAAAAGCAGAACTCTGCTTTCGGATGAAAGATCACTTTAAACTTCTTACCTGTCCATGTTGTTCTGTAGCTCCACCTTTATTGGACTGTTACCCGTAGACTGGTTCTTATTGTTGTACTCATTCTTCGGTATCTCTGAAAGGAACAAGTGAGAGAAAACATTATTTTACCGCGAGGAAAAAGAAAAAGCAACTTCGTGAGAAAGGGAAATATCACAATAAATAAAAAAATTATGGAAGCGTCGATACAATTCACCTAATTTTTTTTTCATTTCTTCAATATTAAAAATTTCTAAAACATATAACAATGTAATCCTCACGACACTCGCACCAGTAAAACCTTGAGTGACTGACACGAAATATTTCATGTTTATTGGAAAAGTATAACGTTTACTGTCCTACACAATTAAATATGCATATTTCATTGTCAGACATGAAAAATCGTTAAGGGTTGTTTCACTTTCATTATCCCCTCTCCCACTTTCACCCCCTACATATTCTGCCCCACCGCTTGCTCCGTCCTCTCTCCGCAGTCACGATGAGGTTTTCACTTACTCGATTCGCCTCGAAGAAGGCACCCGAGAGCGCATAGTTATTTACGTGAAGTGTTTCACAGGTATTATCGAGGAGCAACCCCGGTCATCGATCGAACGAAGGAGGAGTCCTGAAAGGAGTCTGAAGAAGAAGAGTGCAGGAGGGCAGAGGGGGAAGGGGGGGGGGGGGAGGAGGGGTGCCGATGGGCGCTGGGCAGGTGGTGTGGGGGTAAATTAATTATGACAGAGGTGAAATATAAGTTTCGGGCCGGTCCCCTTTCTTCGTTGCGTGGCCCGTCTAATATTCCCGGCATGCAAGAAGAAGCCGAGGCCATCAGCCGCGTCCTTTTGCTTCTGCTTAGATCAAAAAGCCCTACGAGCTCAAACAACTACGTGGAGACACCCCGTGTTGAATCGATAACCCTATGATTCACTGGCGACGAGAAACAGCAAAGTGTCAATTTCATTTTACATTTTTTTTTTTTTAATAAGCACTGAAAACGTGTCGCCGCCCGTTACTAATTTTGTGTGTAAAATAGAAAGGTATAGGGAGGCGCGAGCGTTGGTGAAGGTTGAGTAAAGAAGAAGGCACCTCGCTTTATGACTTTACGAAGGGTTGCTCAATACCTTGGGTATCGATACGATCTTATGACGGACTAGAAGTTGCGTCAGGCTATACCTGAAAATAAGTTAAGTTCGTACACATCAGCTCGCAACCCGTGGGAAGTCTCCAATATCCCAGGGTTCACTAATTGCAGGTGGTATCGACATATCTGTGATTATGGCGTTTAGGCAGATATTATAGCCCAACCCCATTCTTCGACCCTACTCGCTTGCTCGGTGCCCTTCGACCCCGTCTCACCCTCCTACCTACCTTCCTCTGCTCAAGCATTTTGTATAGGTATCCCTTACCTACATATATACATATTTACTAAACTATCAAGCGGATTCGAATTACACGAACGGTGCCGGCTGAACTCCTAATTGATGGTCAGTAGACCTTTTATAGAACGATCGACACACCGCCGCCATTAGTTCCGTAAAAACTTCTTCGATCATCCGTCAAAGTAATCTTCGATTTGACTCATCGTTACGATATACAATATCCAGAATCATTCGAAGATACAAACGTGTAAACCAATGGAGCTTGGAAGTCAACAAAAATTAAAAAAAAGAAAAAAATAGAAAGATCGTTTTCCTACAACTTTTTACAGCAATCCTTAAAAGAGGGTGGATCTGTTTACGAAACCCAAGAGATGTTTACTACGTTCTCACGCGCACGAGAGTAACTGTCAAAAAATGGAGGGAGAGAGAGAGAACGAGAGGGGGGGGGGGGAAAGAGGAAAAGAGTCGATAGCCGATATCCCCATAAATCACGTGAAAGGAATCCGCAGGCACTCAAGATTCTTTTGTGACGGCAATATAAGTGCCCAGTGGTCGTGGCAGGACATGGCCTGGAGCTTTGTCTAAAATTCTCATCCTTGGCGCCATCCAACGAAGGGATGGACCATAAATAAAACACTCGAGCCATCTCTCTGGGATTTAAACTGTTCATAGACCGATTGCATGCATGTACCGGGTGTTCGAGTAGTAAAAGTACAAATAGGTACACAGAGGAATCCATAGAAGCGACACGTAAAAGGAAGATGGTTAACTTTTGTAGAAGAAAAAAAAAAATGCTTTGATTTTACGGAGGAAGCTCGAGTGACGCCGGGCGAGAGAAATTCCAGAAGTCCTGAAGGACCCGGAACGACTAAACTGATTGTGAGTGACAGGGGGAATGAGATGTCTGGCGGTTCTCAGAAAGTATTTTCAAACGTGGACATCCGACTAATATCTTAATACTGTTTATCCTCATCCCTTAAGAGGTCCAACCCTCCGAGAGCGTAAGAGAGATAAGATAGACCCAAAGGGCCTTGGCTAGATTTACAACGCTGCTGTGGGTCCCGAGGAAAAATATCTAGAGAAACATTTCCAAGGCCGGATTTCGCCAAGAGATAAGATAACGAGTCCTGTGCAGTTCTTGGTAAGAACCCTTATTTGACCACCCTCTTAGCTTTCCATGTCAATGCTGATTAAGGCATTCATGCTATTCTGTCAACCGATACCCCTCACCGCTACCCCTTAAGAATTGTCGACTGTACACGTCATCGATAAGGTATTCTCAATTATTGTCAAGCTTTACTCACTTGGTATGTTGATGAAGTTACCAGACGGCGTGCGCACCAAACAAGATGGCACAAAATCAGGATCGCGCTCGTGATCGGATGCTGCGTGACTTCCTGGCAATCTTCCGTTCAATCGGCTCATTGTCGGATTACGGGGAGGCACATCGGGTGGGCCCCGTGGTGCCGCGTTGTCCAACAAACAGCCTGGAAAAAAAAGAAGAAAAAAAATAAGGCTTAGAAAAAGCCGAGTATTACTTTATTCACCAGTGTAATAAAATGGGTCCAAGGCCGCCAATACGAATTTCTATGGAGGACGCTGTGATCTAAAATAGATAGGCGAGATTAGGTAATCCCGGCAGGTGTTGGACTTTCCCGAGAAAGGGTTGCGGGACTTAATCTGTCGATTTAGTACGGTACCGACGGGACGTAGTCTCGATATCTTGGATCAAACGAGCCGAATCATCCCTTAAATCGTGGGACTGCAGCACGTCAGAGAAGATGGGCCACTCGAGATATCGGTCTTAGGGCAGTGATGGCCCGTTGCGCAGGGGATGCACGCGACACAAATAAATAGCTGCAACGAGTCGCGAGAGCTGAATTTTACTCGGGCAAATTTCTTAGGGGTTGTTCATCCCCTTGCTCTAAGGCCATACCGAGGGCATTGTATCGAGAGATTTGAGCAGCTTAGGGACACCGTAAGAAATTCGACCCGCGTCATCTGCATCGAATGCCATTCAAGCACCTCCTCTCTTTCGGGAACCAGAACGATTCCGAGGCCCTTCAGGCCATAAAGGGCGCAAGAAGGGCGTAGAATCGGGGGATGAAAAAAAAAGTAGAAGACGACAGAGACAAGAAGACAAGACAGTGATGCGTGACGAGGACTTTTGTCTCTTTCCTTTAATTCTTCCCTTTAACGCGACTCTCATCAATTTCCCATGTAAAACACTACCCACGTACCGTCAGTCTCGACTCAATAGTTAAAACCATTAAAAAATGTCTGGTATGATTTTCGCGCATTCCCAGACTCGACGTGATAAATTCCAACAGGCGGTTGCCTTTAGTAAAGCTAATTCAAAAATGACGAATCGTTCAGCCAGAATAGGAGCCACACACTTGAGTAGTCGTTATTCTTATTAATAGAAGGTCCTGCGACATAAACGAGCAGGGATCTCTGAAGGAAGGGTCCTCTATTCTTCCAGAGAGTCTTCCTAGGATCGCACGAGTGGGAGAGGACTAGGACATCCCCTCATCGTCCTGCCGTCCAGGTAGAGAATACATAAGGACAAAACGTGCTCCCATCCCTCTTCAAGGAATCCAGAGGAGCAAGAGAGAGAGAGAGAGAGAGTGACGGAAGATACAAAGATCGAGCGTGTTCGAGTACTCGAAGCGACAAAGGGAATATATATATATATATATATATATATGTACGTTCCTGCTGAATCGAATTATAGACGGCTCGTTGATCTCGAACGGGAGCTAGGAGTAACCTGGAGAAACCTTGAACGAGTCCTCGGCCAGGTTGTTGTCGCACCGGGCCGGGTAATGGATGTGCGCCCATTGAAATGGACGTCAAAACGCGTAACATAATATCCAGGGTCCTTACGCGCAAGAGCCCATGCCTAATGGAATTTATTAGAGGAACCCCGTGCAACAAGGGTGGCGCGTTCAGGTACCTAGACCCAGTCGTGTAGTGTGCCTATACTATTCAACTCTTAGGACTTGCGGCCAAGGTAGCTAGGTAGGTAGCTAGGTAGGTAGGTAGGTAACCTTCTTCAGGAGGAATCAAGAGGACTTTGAAGACGAGGCGCACGGGGCTGCCAAAGGCTAAACGGTAAACAACACTTTACTCAACGATCTTTCAGCTTTTACTCTGCTGAGAGAAAAGAATGTATTTATTGATCGGTTTCTCTCGACCAGTTTTACAGAAGCACCTTGTGTACTTTTGCTGCCTCGGCGCAAGGTACCTGGGCTACGTGTTACATGCGAGTGCCTTTAGGATTTTTTCTCGTTATGAAATTTCGTCACTCAAGTACCACGTCGACGAAGACCACTTGAGAGAGTGAGAGGGAATGTGAGAGAGGGAGAGAGAGAGAGAGAGACCCTCGGCATTAGAAGAAAATCTTGAAAAATGAAGGGTTGCCTTGTGCTGAGGGTAAAACACGTTTAATTGGGAGTTCCGAGGGAGTGGGTGACCTCCTTTCCCTCCTTTCGTCTCATTGCCGGTACAAGCTAGGAAAAGCATCCCTGACCCCGTGGCAGGGCTTGCGCACTTGCAAATCTTCGGTACGACCCCGACACACCCCCTCGAATGCACGACGGCATTACTCGCACAAGCGCGAGTTAGAGGTCTTCCCTAGGTGCGTCATCGCAGTATAACGTTAGTTGCTATTCGAAGTATAAAAGAGAAACGGAATGAAAAAAAAGAAGAAAACTGTCGAGTGAGCCAGAGTGGGCTCCAGGTATCTTTTTTTCGCCAGACAAGATATCAAAGGATAGAAACGAGAGTATCATTAGTCCCGTATTAGAATTTCTGAGCAAGTATCCAGCAGTGACGTGGAATTAAGGGAAGTTTTTCATTGGCAAATCCACGGGGCGCATCGATCCACAAGAAAGTAACAGCTCTTAGGACAAAAATGCTTCTCTTCATCGTGATTAACTCCAATTAAATTCCCGTTACGAGAAAGTTGTAAATCTTTGAACATCCCTGGCACGCGTGTATCGCACAGTACTTACGCGGAGCGTAAGGAACACGAGATAATGACACACTAAACCCGGAACACCATAACTTTCGGCAAGGTGCGCAGCGCTATATGCAGGAAACACATGAGAAATATGGCGACGGCCACGCGCGGCACAGAGAAAGGAAAGAGGGTAAAAGACCGGTTTTGCTTGCTGGAGTTGCGAGATGAGAATTCGTAATGCGCCTGCTGGACCGTTTGGATCGGGGAGGGACAGAGAGAAGAAGGTGCAAAGCAAAGAAGGGGGAAGGAGTCGAGGCACCTACGCTTACGATATATCCTATCATGTGTGTCGATGCAGGTTGACATTGGCATGCGTGTGGGCAGACACGTGACCCGACATGAGACATTGGCGCGTTGCATCGCAGCAACGTTATCTCGAGTGATCTACAGGATCCTAGGAGCTTCAAAGTGAATCCGGGTAACGAGACTCGATCGCTGTGAACACGCGTGAATATCATATGGGAGCCCTGCAGTCGGGACGTTCTGCTGGCGTTCGAAAGACGTGCGCGTTCCTAATTAGCCGCGGCCGAAGGGGCGGATCAATAATCTCGAGGCGAAGCGCAACAAAGGAATCGTGAGAGATCGTGCTGGCGTGGAGAGGAGAAGCTAAAAGAGAGAAGGAGAGAGTGAGAGGTGTGACGTGAATGGAGGAGAGACGTTTTGTGAGCGAAGAATAAATCCCAAAGCCGAGCTTGCTTGAGAAGGTTAGGATCGATTGCTCCCTGTAGGTTTTCTCTCGCTCTGTTTTTTCTCTTGACTGCAAAAGGGCTGAGAGATCGAAGGGCAACACCGGGGAGGGGGAGGCGGGGGGAGATTGTGCGTTTGGCAGGTCGCGGATTTTGGATGGAAGGATAGGAAAGACCTCGCGAGGCCACGTGAGGATCATCTTCGCGTAATGTAGGATAGAGCTAACGTTCTTCGGGTACGACGAGCTGAGTGTCCACGTTGCTTTCCTAAAAATCCTTGGAATTTAGGGGTTGGTACTTGTGCCTTTCTATAGACTCCACGAGACGCTGAGGTCGGTACTGCCGTACCTAGAGCTACGGTTGTCCAACCCCTAAACCCCCACAGCAGGGCCTTTGCTAGCAATTAGATCGCGACTTGGTCGTACCGGAAGGACGGAAGAGGGTGGACGAGGGGGAGAGGGCCATCCCACCCAATCAATAATCACGCACCGTGAGAAGAACATGCTGCTAATGACAATTAAAGTTACCTTCGAGTCAGCTGGATCATTTTTCTCTGGATTGGAACGAATGTTGTGTTTTGTATTTGAATTTTAAACGCAACTCCACTCGATATAATTTTACACCCTGTAACCAGCAGTCTGGGCTGCGCCTTCTCCGACGGATCTAAAAACCCAAGCGTATTCCACCCCTAGAGTAGCTCGAGGGTAGATGTAGGAACACGGCGCACCTACTACCCTCAATTTGAATTGGGTCCGAACCGAGTGTCCCAAAAAGTTGTCCGCTTCCAAGATCGTTAAGCCGCATTCACAGGGCACGGTCGAATTCCCACTCTACCCGAAAGCCCTATGAAACTCGAAAGTAGTTAAAGTGAATAACTTTAACGCGACGCAGTGCGCACCGTGAGGGAGATGAGCGAGGGGAGGCCGGCGCACTGGAGGGTGGGAGCCCGAGAAGTATATAGTACATGGTATATAGAGGGTGGTTCAAATCGTGTACAGGGGTTGCGCACGGTTGGTTAGTAACCTCCGCGAATTCTCTTCTAGGTATAGTTGGACACGCGATGTTTTATTATGTAAATTTAATATCGACTGTGACGTCACGGGTACCAGAAGGTAGCACGCGAGAGGGATGCGTTTTGGGTCTCGCGTGTTTCATTGGTATTTACGTAATACGTGTGGTTGTTCGCGGGGGTGGGTTCACAAGACGTAAGGAGTTGGGCGCCCTCGCCGTTGCAACAGGGTGGATTTTAACTTTGCGAGAAGAAAACGAAAAAAAAGGGGGGTACGTGACTAGGAGGGGGAGGTGATAAAGCTGCGACATTTGGAAATGTCAGCCTGATAAATACGCCACGATAATGGCCCAAGCCCGCTTCTTTCGCGGGGATGAAAAGAGGGTGGGGAAAACTCCTGTGGAAATTCCACGGCCAAGACGATCGACCACCACTCTCCCCCCATTACCCTCCCCCTTCTGCCACGAGTACGTGTCACACGCTGAGAAACGTCGATAAACAATTTTTGCGAAACGGAGATAAAATAAAAATTGATTCGGGTCGCACGGGGATTTAAAGAATAAGGGATGATTGGATTTTTGAAAAAACTTACCCCTTCCGCCTCCGTAACAATACGTGTACTCGTTGTAATCCATACTTGGTCTTTTGAGCAATCCTTCGCCAGGGATTAGATCCAGCAATGCCGTAGGATCACACATCTAACCGGGAATTTCTTTTTTTTCTCTTTTAGGGGTTTTAACACTATTATCTCAATTTCATCATGACTTCAATTATCCGCGTCTAGCGGGATTATATAGTGCGGTCGGACGACACGTGAAACGGCTGTTTTAACAAGTCACAGTGGTCTGCGTATATATAAACGATCCTTCCGGCTGATCTTCAAAGGGTCCGACGCCAAGTAAATGCACGTTCTAAATTAAACTCTCTGATGTTACACTGCATCGAGATAAGAGACGTGGCTCATTGCACCTGTTCTCCCGGAAGATCACTTTCCCCGTAACAAAAGAAAGAAAGGGAAATTCAATAAGAAAGGGAAAAAAAACCCGACCCAATGACAAAACGAAAATAATTCGAGTTACGGTGACACACGAGAACAGGAAGATGGGTACTCCGATTTCCGGGGCTTCTTTTGAGGAAATAGAAAAAGAATACTGCTCACCACCACTTTGTATATTTTCACACTATATATAACATGGGCCGTAAAATATTTTCACGTCACGCGATATTTCTTCACTTCAAAATTTAATTTCTTTTAATAAAAAAAATTCATTTCCAAGTTATTTCATTATTTTATTTACGAAGATTAAGTGCAGCCACGCGGTCCTTGAGAGTCTGCGCATGACTGGCCAGAGTTTCCCTTAAGAGAAGAAAATCGAGGGAGGAAAAACACGGATAAAATCAACATCCGTACGCGTGCGCATCCGGCGCTATACTGAAGATCCAAGCGAGTATGACTGTCGACACTGGGCTCGTGTCTCGTGTGTGGGGGTAGAGTGGAGGGAATGGGAAGAGCAAGGTAGTGGGGGTAATTCCAGTATGGGGGTGGGCAGCGTGGTGGGGATACCTAAGGGAAAAGGCCAACAAGGCGACAGCCGGTTCACGATGATCTCCTTCCATCCCAGCATGCACCATACTTTATTTTACAGATTTCTCCATAGAACCTTACATCCTTTAGATCCTTATAGCACAGGGTGCGCGCTCCTTTTTTTATTACGTTTTCTCAAATGATCAAAAAAATGTGGGATTCAGAGGTCCTACCTGCTTCCGCTCTACTCTCCACGGCAGAGTATCCCTCTATCTCGTTATACACCCACTGTTCTTCCTTCATCCAAACGGAAGCGGATGTAACGTTCCACGAAATATGGAAACAGTCAGGATGTAGTATCCATCAAATCACATGAATACCACAAGTGCGTGACTTTCCTTCATGGGAAAGTCTACGTGATTTTAAATAATAAAAACTAGATTCGTGGGTGTTCGCCAGGGTGGTCCTGACCGTAGGGACAGGTGTGCCATGGTAATATGAGATCTGTATTTTTTGAATTTTATTTTTCTTTTATTCGTCTTCCTCTCCATTTCTCAAATTATTTTACACGCATTCGAGAGTCCTAAAGGATTGCACCAGTGTTATATTCAGTGAGTAGTATAGCGTCCTGTATAACCGTGACACAGACTACGAAATACAATTGTCATATCTCATAGAGTTTATGTCTCAATAACCACCCCGAGTACAGTGTCTAATCCCATAATCTACTATCGGTTGTAAAATAGCGAGTTAAGCCAATAAAATTGGAGGGTCGCTAAGGCGCCAGGGTAGTTTCCATATAAGGGCGGAGAGATGGTAGACACGGTACAGTTCCTAGTGGTAGAGAGTGTATAGATTGTTGTTGGGAATGGGCTCGAGTATGGCGGTCCTGAAACCCCATGGGGATGCTGCATCTGCATAGAGAGGGACGATGGTTACGTAAATTACAAGCGCTCTGGACGATGACTGTTCTGCATGTCCAATTGGCTGTTACCGAGTCATTATAAAAATTGCGGTTTGTTTGGAATTTTTCGAAAAATTTACAGGAACGAATTTCGTACTTGGTTTTACTGGGCGAATGTAATTCACTGTACGCGATCTGGATTATTTCTATAGGATATTTTCAGCAAGACTGACATGTAGGACTTTTATAGAATTTTCTTAAGGATTTTAGGAGACGAAGGCTGCCTGGGGATAAGGGATGAAGAAAAAAGGGTGTGTTCTGAAAATTCTGCAAGAGCGTATGACTATAAGACGAGAAAGGCATCCATTGACCGGATGGATGAAAGGAGTCGGTCCGTTCTACCCTTTTCGAAATCCACCCCTAACACACGAGCAGCCCTCTATCGTATTATATACATATATATCTTGAACTACATTCACCAACCCATCTCTGAACTGGTTGCACGTTAAAGCAGCGCCGGACGCGCCGCTCCGCCTGCCATCTGGCCGATACGCAATCCGACTTAACCTTTTTTTTTTCACGTAATCCCAGACGTTTTCCAATCTCAGATGAGAAACTTTTCAACCCCTGGCAGTTTCTACGTGCAGTTCAGATATACTCGTGAGCTGGACCCGAGTATAGACCATTCAGTAAGTATACATATCTGACCGAAAATCGTATTTCAAGATCTCATAGATGTCCCGAAGGATCTACGCACCGTCTTGCGCTTATTGGCTGCCACGGTGAAACTTTTTAAGGGACACGGTTAAGGCTCACCATTGTGAATTTTCTTTACGCTCTTTTTTTTACATTCGTCTCACAAAAAGATTTTCATCGACTAAAACCCGTCTCAGCACCCGCGCAGATATCATCAGGTTCTCCAGCCCTGGGAATTGTCCATCGTCTCCATAGGGGAGAAAGGATAAGGAGACGCGGTAGGAAATTTTGAAACCAAATTTAAAAAATTAAAAAAAATTATGTTCATACTGCTATCGTCGAGTGATACAAGTTTCTTTTAACTGTTTCAATTCTTTCGATAAATAAATCAGCAGGAATTTACGACTGCGATCCTACGGATGTCAAGGGAGGGACCTTCAACATATCGGCAGTGTCCTTTCGCGACTTCCTGCACCGGGCACCTCCCCAAGGAACATGCATATTCAATCGTTAAGCCCACGCAATGCTATTCGTAACGCTAGGCTGTCACCGAAAACCGGGGGACCTCAGTGGCGAGTTAACCGAAAACGTTATTAGCCCAATGCATGAATATTTCAAGCACGCGAATTACGTATACGACCGACGTCTGATATACGTTTCCGCAGCTGAATCTCATATTCCGCTACCACGCACACGTCGAATTCATTCGCAATCTGGAGTAACGTGCACGTTCAGTTTGAAGACCATAGAAAGTATTGACGTTATATCTAGATCGAGGAAGAAGAAAAAAAGTCATTGACTGATTTCAAAAAACTTTTCATTCAATTCAAACTGCATAAGAATGCACTAATAGATGTCTGACAAAAACAATAATCTGGAGTAAGACTAAGAAGAAAAATTGACCACCGAGGAAGATGCTGGATTGTTCTTTATCGAACGAAACGGACCACCAGATACGGATCGAGTAACTAAAAACTGGTAGCGTTACTCATTGTCAGTGGAAGAGTTACGACGCAGGAAGTGCACTTGGTCCAGGATCTTTTGTGGAGGCTGAGAATTTGTCTTGCGCAAGGATGAGCATAGAAAGGGATACGATGATTTTTATGATAAATAAATAATAAAATTATACATTTAAAAATACTATTAAAAATACCAATGGTGCCGTCCGCAGAGCGCGATAATGGGAATAAATTATTACGATGGACGATTGGAAATCCCGACAGCTGTTTCGCAATTACGTGGAACGAGACGTGCGTTTCGGAATAGCCATTTGCCATACGACTCGATTCCTTCAGGATTTCTAAATCTGTACAGCAGCCGAGTGCGATTATGCTAATAGCCAAAGACCGGCTTCATTTTAGTCCCAATCTCAGTCCCTTCTCACTCCTGTACTTTGGCCCTCCATTACTGTTTACTCTATCCTTTTGAATCCCGGCCCCTTTTTCATTCTACTTCACTCGACTCAACTCCTCGACCCATCCCCACCACCGTGCCTCAGTCCTACCACCACAACTGTAAATCTCCAACAGAAAATCACTAGAAGGACGAGAGTTCGCATTTTACATAAACCTTTTTGGTAAACCAGTACACCAAATCCTACCTAGTTTAGGGGGCTATTCGATGCGGGAACACGTACGAGCCACGTCCAAAATCTGGGCAGCAAATGCTACGAGTTTTTATGAAAATATTTTACATGTGCTTCTGACCCCCCATCCCCACCCCCCCCAGCCACACTTTTTTCATCCCTTTCGCGACACGTGCCTGAGACTGATTTTTTTTTTACGCCCGGCCGAATGGACTTTGAAAAACAAACAGAGAGATAGATTTAACTTTTTACCAAAATCGGTAAATTCAACGGATCTTCGAATTTTCATACGCAGCTTAAGTGCGTTAATTAAATGGAAAAAATGTTGTATGAATAAGATAAGAGTTTTGTTGACATGTTTTCAGTAAGGGTCCCCTGGGTCGTGTCGGCGAAATCCTTTCAACTGTCAGTGGCCCCCATTGAATCCGGCCGATTATCTAATGCAAAAGGGGTGTAGACGGGCGGGGACAGGGGGTAGGGCGGGGATACCAACCACCAGGGGAAAAATAATGTACAAATGGTAATACGAGTGTAGAGAAGCTGGGACCCCCCCACCGAAATGCTACATGTGAGCCAGTTACGAAACGTTGGAGAATCGACTGCTGGAACAACCCCTGCGCGGTGCGACATACGGTGCCCGGATAGATATAGCACACAGTGTAGACACACTATAGTTGACATAGGTGTAGTATACGCAGCACGCTAGCCGAAGGTACAGCTAATGTAAGGCACGAGAGGAATAGACGGTGGAGGAAGGGAGACAGTCGATAGGATAAAAAAAGGAGACGAAGGGCTTTCCCTGCGAGTGAAAACAACCCTTTCTGGAACCGTACCAGCCCTGGTCCCATTACAACGTGTCGCTTTATCCTACACCGAAAAAATGGGGCAGGGCCTCCTCTCCTTCCGGAGGGTCGTACGACCCAGAATTGCAGGGCTGCCACTCAAATTGGCCCGACAGCGAACAATCGGCCTTATTACGTGGCATTTGTCAGCGTGGCGCTGCTACCAATATTAGGGGTTGCCTTTTAGCCCACCCCCCTTTGCGACGCAATTCCACTTCATTTTTTTCAACATAGCGACAGCAACGTAGAGTCGGACAAAAAAGAAGACAAAAAGTGGTTACATGTAAAATTTTGTGAAAAATTGAAAGAGGACGACATATGGTAGCATCGTTACGTATAAACATTCGTATAATTGAAGTATATTCCAGGTGCGTCATGCGTGGCACAAACTGCCTTTTATCGAATCGGAAGTGGGACTCACCGAGCGAGTACCTGATTCGATTCGATGTAATTGGGCCAGATAATTTTCCCTATTACCAATATAAACGAAGCAGACAAGTACCGAAGTCTTGTCTTTGAGTAAATTCACGTAGCAGCACGGCTAATGACGTCTTTAACGGTTGACTAAAGCGATTTAGCGAATCAGTCGAAGACTCGGGAAACTGCGTCGGGGCAGAATGCTTTTAGGTTGAACACGACTTACCACTATGCTGCTCTAATTATCGACTAGTGAAACGACGTAGAATGTCAACACAGTGAAGCTTTTCTGATTTCAGCCATCGGTACCACCCACGTATCTGAGATACACTAACGCTGGGACTCTATAGGAAGTCGGGACTATACGCTTCAGTGGCGGATAAAGTCTCCTCTGGAAAGAGAAAGAGAAAGAAAAAATTGACGCGTCGTGAGCCTCCTTCCATCCTTTGTGTTTGCCTTGGCTAGAGGAGAATGTCTTCAGGACCTTTGCCCACTTTCCTTTATTGGACTCCTTATTTCGGCCAGACTTTACCCACTCGAAGAAATATCCACCGTATCAGCACGCACGACTATTGACCGTTCGTGCTTCGGCGACGCTTCCTTCGTCTCTGCCTTCTGCATTTGACTTCATCTATTTCGCTATTTTTCCAGCTCACGCGTTGGCGCTTTTGGTTTTTTCGTCTTTTTCAACAGTCAACGACAGACCGACGGATGAGGGATGGTGGACAAGAAAAAACTGTACTTGCTATCCTTCCAAAATCTTAGTGAACATCATTTACGCGAGTGATGTGAGAAAGAAAGAGGGGGGGGGGGGAGAGAGATCGACATATTTCATATTTTTTAATATTTTCATTGATACCCCCACCACCATACTTGTGCCAAAAGATTTTATTAGTCGGATACAAGATCATCTGGGACGGTTGATCGTGTTTGGTCTTGGTATCCGATTACGTCACTTTATCCAATCCTTTCTCATTCCAGCAAAGATCTACTATCTCTCTATCATGTTTCTTGGTATTAACGTCAGAGATTTCGGATTTTGGATACTCGCATGCCTGCGCTCATCCCGTTCGGAAAACTTAGTCTATCTATCCTCCCACACGTATCAGTATTCGAAGGGCCTCCTCGAGTTCCACAGGCACTAAATTCTCAAGTACCACGAGTAACCCGTAACTCTCTTTGTCTCCTTTTCTGATAAAATTAAGGCAATCCCACGCAATTAAATTCCTTTTTTTTTTGGTATAGGCACGGTATACGTATAGGCATGTAGGATTTGCATTCGTAGAAATGTCTATCTCCAGAACAATATTATGTTGCGAGGTGGAACGTAATGGTCCATTGCTTCCAAGTATCTTCCCATGCGTGGGCGTGGATTCATCCAAGAGAATTTAAGTCTCTGTGTAAGACAGCGCGACTCTTCTCGAAAGAGTCCCAATTTCCGAGAATTATAAGATGGCCCTGGATATAAACGAAAATAGGGAGTCCTGTCTAAGGAGTCGGCGGCATAATGACGGAGCCAAAGGTAGGATGGATCTTTACGAGTGAGAAAGTTTGGATCCCTGAGACGGAAATCGAGTCTGCGAAGCGGGTGGGCAAGGAACGTTAAGATCGTCCACGTCGGAGTCGGCACGTGGTGAACAGAGGGGCCGTCGCGACGCGTCGCCATGGCAGATCCACATCTCTGAATCTGGACTGCACGTTTTGCGAATGCCACCCAGAGTGCGAGGGGGCACCTTCGTGGAGGAGGCCCCATTGTTGCTTCAAGAGAATTTGCATTTTCGGGCCAAACAATCGTCGCGGGGTTCCACGGCTGCTGGAAAATGACCAGTCTAAGGTCCCAGAGTCCTCTGGGCCCCTTTTGCTCACCAGACGCCATCCTGCCGCGTTAAAATACTCTTTCTCTTCTTCTCATTTTTTATTTCATTCTCTCGCCTCCTTCCGTTCCTTCCCCTTTACACGTAAGGAGCCACAGGTATGATTTTGGGCCCACTACCTACCGGGACGTCTCTCGAGGATCCTTCGTGTTTTTACACGCTCAGGATGTTTGGAGAAGGCATTTCGAAGGATCCTAATTTCCAAGCCTGAACAATTAGTCCTTTTTTTCGGGGCCTTGTCGCGTAAGGGCCCAATCGGTTTCGTGCTATTATCGGCATGTTATTTATTTGACCACGTGGAGAATTGGTAGGGTAAACGACGGATCGATGGGAAAATTCTCTGTTCCTAAGTATCCGCTTCTAAGAAGGTCAAGGGTGAACGGTAGCCACCCTTGGCAACTGTCGTTTCCAAAGGGTTGATCGGTTAAGGATTGTCTGGTGGCGCCTCGAAAAAATCACCGCTTTTTATTTGGGTTATTTGTAAATGAAAACAGGTCAGGTTGCACGAGATCGATCTTGGGTAGGGTTAAGGTGGGCCAGATGTCCGGGGCCCATGCGCAGGTTGTGGGCCCAAGATTTCATCCTTGAAATATTCGGACACAGGATCATCGTAAGTCCTCCTTCTCGCCTTCCGTATGTCGTGCGGTGCACACATTAGGTATTAGGGCAGGAGCTCCGCTCTAATATTTTTATTCTCTTTCCAGAGCCAACGCGCGCGCATGCCAGATTTTCTATGGTTACCATAGGCCGCGCCCTTATTTTCCGAAAAAAAATTAATACAAGAAAAGGGTGCAACACGCGTCGCGTGATGACCGGCATGTGTTTCCCATACAGACCCTGCAACATCCGGCGCCACTACGTAATGCCATAATAGTCGCTCTGAGCTAGACATTTTAATCTACTTACGCGACCTCTGACCTGACCCCATCTTATCCACAGACATGTTCCTTTGCTGTACATACCTGTAACACAAAAAAGACAGCAACGTTATAATTATCCATGATTTTATAGAATCTATCAATAACATTTTATACATTCGTCTCGATAAGTAATCGACATTAAAAGTCACGTAACTTAATAAAATACATATTATTATTCCCATTGAGACCAGTTTAAAAAATGCATGAATAGCAGCGAAATTCGGTTTACGTGAAATCAAGCGAGTTCCAGACGAACTCGTGCCGAAATAGGGGTTGGAGCAAGAACGAGAGAAAGGACGAAGAGGATGAAGAAGAAGAGTAAGAAGAGGAAGAAGAAACGTGCTCAGTCAGAATCGCATGACTACACGCTTCTCCGTGAGGAAAGTTTAAAGTTTTCTCGACTCGCCATAAACCGATGACTCCGCGGCACCCCTTGTCGGTTGTCACCATCAATCTTTAGGGCGGCTCAATGGTGTATCGTTCGTTCCCCATGTACAATATAGTGCAAGCGGGAGAGAGAGAGAGAGAGAGAGAGAGAAAGGGGGGGAGAGACAGACTCCCTCTTCGGTCCCCAGAAATAGTTGCTTAAAGTACCCCCCCCCCCTCCCACCACCCCTGATTGTAAGGTGACGCAGTACACAACACCCTCGACATCGGGTGTCGCGATTGCCTTTAGATTAAAACACACCCCAGTAATATCAGCCAGCGTGCATCCCTTAGTAGCCGGGGGGGGGGGGGGGAGAGGGAGGGGGCAAGGAGACTCCCTTATTATTAATATCTCCTAACGAGAATCCAAATATATCACTCTAGCGTGGCTTCGATTAAAAACAGTAACACGGTATTTATAAGAATCATTCGTTAATCAATAAAGTACCCACATATTTTGGTCCCGTGATATATAACCCATGCACGATGGATTATAAATGAGAAGAGATGCAGCTGGATATGAAATTATTTTTACTGTTTCTAAATGCATATAATATTAAGTGACGTAATGACTATCTCGAGAATCGAGAGCACTTATTGATTTATTGAACACGTAATATCATCTTTATAGATTTCAAGCTGCATAAGAGTTCAGATTAATGACCTTACAAGAGGCTGTGAATGAATGATCCGAATGTCGAAAGTCATAGTCATATATAAATAATCGATAGCATCGATTATCGTTTGACGAAGAATAAAAGCATGGTCCAGAATAAACGATTTGTTTGGGATACGATGAAAAAGATGATTTAAAAAATAAGCAAGTGGGAGACATTTCTCTTGAATAAACAATAGCAGCAACTAGCAGTGGAATAGTCAAGTGGTCCAGGTTGCGGAACTGAATACGATTAAAGTTAAAGCCAGGGCTAATGGAATGAGTAAGCGAACTACTAGAGACTGATGGATGCTGGGTAAGAGTAAGAGAGGTCACCTCATCATGCATCAGTTGACGCAGGCGGTCATGGACCGATATCAAAGGGATTAAGGTCTCTGGCCGAGGGCACGTATCTATCTGCGTAAAGGGTTGCCCCGAACCTACGTGAAGTTAGCCCCCCACTTTTCGAAACAAAAATTTTTGAGATATGTTCCAGATTGTTCTACGATTGTTC
>JARQTI010000725.1:76874-105974 GCA_030142655.1 Trachelus tabidus
AACAATCGTAGAACAATCTGGAACATATCTCAAAAATTTTTGTTTCGAAAAGTGGGGGGCTAACTTCACGTAGGTTTGCCCCGAGGACATTAGGCCCAGACCACACATGATGGGGATGACATGGTCCAGGGCTACCGATTCTCTGGGATGTCAATAAGACTCGTTAAATGGTACAGGACTGTCTCTCTACCCAGCATCGAATTAACGTCGATTAGTATGCCTATTAGGCAGACGTTGAACTCCACCAAGAAGAGGCTGCAGCTGCATTCATTGGGTCCATTGCATATATAAGCGTCTCTCTCTTGGGTTTACGCTGTTTGACATTGCAAACAAGTCGGAGAAGAGCGGGATGTCGCTTGGTTGAAACAAATAAAAGTTTGAGAGAGAGAGAGAGAGAAAGAGAGAGAAAATAAAATAGAAAAATTCTATAAGACTGAACACGATCATCATTCTTATTGGATCAGGCATGAATTATCATCAAGAAACTGTTCATGGGGTTTGTTTAGGATGAGCCTGAAGAATTTCGTTGATAGATATGTATATATATGCTGACACTGCCTTCGAGGATTCTCACTGGTCCAATGGAAACATTCGGATCAAGTTGGTCGTCAAACAATGACAGACTTCAAGAGGCACGGAATCCATTCAGTCACGGGCTAACGCAACATGCTGTTCCGCTTAACAAAAATATTTAAAATACGGTCCACAGCCCACACACATAGTTTATGGTTCGTTCACTAAATACAAGAAAAGTTTCGTTATTCGAAGAAAAAAATAAAGGGTCCTTTGAGCAATGTAGAATTTTGACTAGATCATTGTTACGACTCGGTCAGGCATCGCTCGTGGAGATTATAGCGTATGGTTTTCAATTTCTCTTTTTATCCACAGGTATACTTACAATGCAACATTATCTTATTCCCACAAACGAAAACAATAAAATGGGAAATTAATATCACGATTGTACGTTAAAACTGGTTTAATCGTTATCTCCAACGGGTTCCAGATGCACAGACACAGCATCCGGAAGTACCAACGCAATAATCCAAACTCTTTCTATTCCCACGCAGGAATAACAATCGCGGTTCTTGTCTACGGGTAGCATCTACTGGTACAATGTAGTAATGGCGTTCCGAAAATAAAGGAACCAAAAACCCTTTGGGTTTGTCTCCCTAGACGAGCGTAGGTATAGAATTCGTGACCGAGGAAGATGTGTAGAATGACAACTGCACCGGTCCATTTGCAGGGAGTTTCTGTAAATAGCTAATGGCAGCAGTGGCAACATAGGTATGTAAAGAAGAGAGACGGAGACAGAAAGAACGACACTGGTAATCAAAGATATAGAGCAAAAGAGAGAGAGCGAGAGAGAGAGAGAGAGCGTCTATCGTCGGGGATCCTCGTGGTGTCGTATTTCTACCCGTTAAATCCTAAACCTAAACCAACCTAGCCTAACCAGCCCACAAGCGCCATATGTTCCAAGAGATTCAGGCACATACGTGGAAACTATTCCATAACTTACTACTAGGTGTCCCCCCGGACTCCTAGAGAAATTACGCTAGCTACTTTCACGTTATACAGCGATGCCCCAAGGATTTTATCTACTCTAGATTAAGGTTGCTGCTTCTGAGGTTGCACGATGGATTTTAACGTCTCTATCCATGCACAGCATATTCCAACTGGAATCAGTGCGTGACTGGCAGATGTTTCCAGGATCAATTGGGAAGCTGTAAACTTGCAGTTTCGTTCTGTGTGGATAGCGAAAGAGAGACAGAGGGACAGAGGGAGAGAACGAATTATACAGAGATACGTGACCGAGATAACACGCGAATTCTGAAAAGAGTCCTTTACATAATGTGAATTATTGCGAGTGGTCCAGTTCGTAGCGCAGGGACCGTCGCGACGCCAGGTGCGGCCTTTGGTTTAAGGATTCTCAAAGGGATCAAACGAAGATCGCTCGATGAGATTTTCAAAATTGGACATTCGCAAAAGGGTGTCCCTTATTTGGGACGGACTGACGCGCTTATAAGGATTATGCTACGACTTTCTTTTCTTTTTTCTACGCTTTTTATTTTTATTTAAGTCCCAACAAAACTACAGGGAACAGGAATTGGGTATACGTAAATGCACGAGAAGCTTGGACGCTACACTATATACATAGTATAGTATAGTAGCTTCAGTGAGTTATACCTTTTAAATAAATAGGTACACTCTACGCTTCAATATACATAACGTACGCAGGTAACTACACGAGAAAAGGACAAGAGTAGAGAATAGCAGCCAGGCTTTAATATTATATTATGCTAAAGAGAGTATATATACAGTATAAAGTGTGGATCACGGGGCAGGTTATGGAAGCTTGTAGGTTGAAGGTAGAATGTAGCCAAGTTAAACCGTGTGTATATGCGGAAAATCTATCGGCGCTCGGACGAGTGCTTTCGCGTGCATTAACGTAATATTATTAATGACTTTTTAATGAAATAAAGCGCACGGCAGGAAATTAAGGTGCCCGCGGCAAAGGAACCGCGTAACGCGGTTCCGTATGTGAGGTATTTCTGCCAAGCTATCCAGATATCTATTAATCCTGAGTATCTGCGAGCTAACCCCCATCTACTATACTTATCTAAGCCAAGCGGACTCGGTTGCTCTTACCGAGCGACCAAGCGCAACCAGAGAAGATTTATAAGGACGCTGTTTACGAGAGCACAAGGTTCAATCGGCTTTTGAACCTTTTAGCAATGGAAAAAAGAGAAGGGCTCGCGCACACGGCTGCTGCCGACACGGCAAAAGAAATTCAACCGAGATAAATCAATCGGAGCCCCATTAAATCTAGCCATTTGTATTTCTTTGTTGTATGGATCAACATTATTTTTTTATACATTTCTTTTTCTTTGATTTACTTGACGCTTTCTTTATGTCAGTATCGAGGGAGCTTTGATCGTTGATTATAAAGCTGATTATTTTCTTCTCTCTCCTCGATAGATTCTCTCTTACAGCAGAGAGAAATATAGAAACAAAGAGGTTTAGAGTGGGTTTAACTAATCCATTAATCAGATCTTCTTCCGGAGCTTTTCTACAATCCTCGCGAAGCTCGTGTAATTTCCGAGTAACGACCGAGAGTCTTGAAATTTCCGGGATTCTTTGAAACAACGTTTCTTTCTTTTTTTGGCTTTTGATATCTTTCCAATTTCGACTTACATCGGTTAAATTCATTGACGCTCCGTTATATACGAATATATAAAAAATTTATTAAAATATCCAAGGAACAGGAAACGATATAAAAGTCACGTTCATTAGTTCGCGCAGATATTCATAATTTTACGTGACATTTTGAAAGACAAATGACACGTTTAAGAAATAAGACGTTTAAAATGAAATGGCATTAGAAAATATTTCAATCGTTCCAAGGACGTCTTCAATTTCTTCAAGATACCTTTAATCGACGTACTCCATGCTTGATTGATCACGCTAAAACGAGAATAGCGAAATAAAAAAAGAATCATCCCCAGAGCTACTCGCAGGTTCTCGACTCTTCGCGCGCCGCGGCCCCTGGAGTCTCGTCCGAGGGGCGTCATTGTGTGCTTTCCAGGATTCAGACAAAAAAAAGAGTCCTCGGACGCCGGGTAGACTCCGGAAGCTTCGCTAAGGTTGTAGGTCGTAGGTTGTAGGTGACAGACGGACGACGTTCTTAATTTCGTCGGACGTTAGCGGCAGAGCCTCGACCCGACGGTACGCGCAAAAACGACGGAAGTCATAAAACGGATAACGGATTATACGAGCTCTGCTCCGGAAGGCATATGTACACCTATGTATATGTATATAATACATGAGAGAGTATATACACATAGAGACGTATACAGACGTCTTGTTATATAATCTCAAGTAATAAATGAGAAACTAAAGTTAACACGTTTACACGCTGAAAGTCCAATCGATTTCCATTGCCTACTTTGACGTACTCGTTCCCGAGAATCTTTTTATTCTACAACTCCGGAAGGTAAAACCAGAATGAGGAACAAGAAGCTGATCGATAGTGGAAGGTTCAATAAGGTTGTCAACGTGGTACACGTATCGTGCATGTACGTGGAATATATAAGTATACAGACGATCAGAAAGCATCGACTGGCACAAATATGATAAAAGACGCTGCCGTCGTTCGGTGCAAAATGGCGGCCTTATACAAGGCACTTATACGAGAGCGTCGTCGAGAACGACGTCGGAGGTTAGGCTGGTGGAGGGACGTCCAAGAGAGGAATAAGGGATGAAGGCAGGACACCGTAGGAGTAACAAGGTTGGCCAATTCGAAGCGCAAAGGGTTGAATAGTGATTCGAGGGTTGAACTGGTGAGGATGAAATGAAGGATCGAGTTGGTGCGTGGGGTGGAGGTGGAGGGAGGAAGGGAGGGGATAGTTGATATGCGCAGTTGGCTACACTGATGATTCAAAAAGGGGGGGGGGGAGCGGGGATCGAGGAGAAAAAGAGAATGAGTTAGTGGCGGAAGGACATGGCGAGGGGGATGAAGAAGAAGAGTGAGGGAGATAAAGGTACAGACAGTGTCAAAAGGCAGCTTATCTGTCGTTCTATGGCCGGGGAGTTGGAGGGATGATTCTTCTCTGTTCTACGCTTCGGTAACAAAAACCAATCGGCCTGACAAAGTTAGAGTTCGATTGGAAGCTCTAGCTGCTATGTCACCACCGTTGCTACGGTACAAACGTCCTTCTCTTCCATTTTCTTTTACTCGGTACCGTTCTATAGATAGAGCTCCAATAGAATAGCCGACGCAGATCGACCTGATAGAGCACGGTCACAGTTGTCAAAGAACCCTTAATGCTGAGACTATGCTGCTAGTGGAGTCGCTGCTGAGGATTGGACCAGTGTGAGCGTTTACTATTATATGTATGTATACGTATTGTTACAGTAAAAGCCTTCCATTGAATTTTCATCAAGATTCTGTTATGAACTTGTAGCCAAGGACTGATCGCGAGTGCCAGCGTTAGATCCTTGTGGCGAGTTTCCACTCAGCCAATGTTTGACTCAAGAAACAATAGGAGGAGTTCAATGATGAAAGAGGTGACGCTCGAATTTGCGACTGATGTCATCCCCGGTTCAACAACGAATTAGAACTACCCTCGAGCTATGTCTCCCGGTGGGTGGTGCTAGGTTTCAGAGGTCCCTCTTATACAAATGGGCAGAACAATTACTACAGTGCGGAGCTTCGCAATGGATTTAAAAAAAGGAAACCAACTAAATGCCTTTTTCCCATCAGCCTCTACTCATTCAAAGAGTTACGTTAATTAAATTAATTGTAATTTCTGCCCAGTGATCCTCTCAGTCGAGGGATACCTTGTGTCCGTTCAATTTTTTAATAAATAAATATATTTTGGCTATATTTAACTTTTACTGCAATACAGTTCAAACTCTGAGGAAATTCTTCGTGCGAATGGTCACTCTAAATTATGTCAGCAATAGCGATGACTGTTGGTCACTGATTAGAATGGATAGGAAATCTAGCTACAGGTAGGGAAACCCTCTTAATGTCTAAAACGGAAGACTTTACCGTTTGAAGGGTCTAATGACTCACTTGGAAAGGATTCAACTGAGAGCAAAGTAGTGCTGGGTATTTGGGTTAAGGGGTTAAGAACGGAATTCGCTTACCGTACCACTTTAAGGGTTGTAAAGTTCGGCCTTGCATCCGGTAAGTCGTATTACAGATTACAGGTGCATTTAAAGAAACTCGAGCCAGATGCATCCCTCAAGGCGACCTGAATTCTTCGCCGGGATGAGAAGGTGTATGAGGGATGGATAAAAAAAACACAAAGGCAAGTCCGAGGGAAAGAAGAAGAGGAGGAAGAAATAAAAAGATGTCGCCTTTTCTTCTCCGGACGAGAAGGAGAATTGCGAGTTTCGCATTCTGAGAATACCGCAGAACGCCTGGCGCGACAGGGATGGAGGGGATGCGAAATCTGATTGCCAATACATTCCATACTCCTGCGAATTTCAAACCAATTTCCTCGCTCTATTGCCAATCACAAAGGGTCCCCGAAATTCTTGCTTGCCAACCGGAACGAGACACTCTTTCGCAATTTTTCTTCTTCTTATTCTTCCACGTTGTCCCATTCTCGGTTTATTCGCGCCGAAAAGGTAGTCACAGTCTATCTATTTTTTCTGCCTCTTTTCAATCCTTAATCAAACGAGACCAACTTTTATTATCGTGGGTCAAAGGGTACCTTTGCATGGTTTCAAAAGGCTATTCAAATATTGGCTGTGCAGTCAAACCGAATTCTCAACATAATTTGTGCCCGTAACGAGGTCAACTCTCGGTTCATCGATAATTACGTGGATAAATTATGAAGGTAAAAATAATTATTACGTACCTAGATCAAAGTCACTGATACGATCAATAAATTCTATTATTTTATCGGCGTTCCTGCTGCTGCTCACGTATACGTATTATCAATTTGATTATCAGCACTTGCTGGCAGGATCAAGAATGATTTCACGGTCCATCGAGAGTATCCCTGTTTTTTGGGAAGCAGCCAAATGACCAAGTAATTCCGAAATACGATCCAACCTGGCTAATCAGGACAGTCGTGATCGATCCTCCTTGGTGGTCCCAACGACGTCCACCCAACAACTAAAGTAAAGCTCCCCTCGCAATGGAGGTAAAAAAATATCCAATCCACATACAGGTGAGACCGTATTCAATCTTCCTTGACCTCCCAACCCATCAGTGTCCTTATCATTTTATCGAGCAGGTAGGCACACACGCGAAATCGAAAGAGACTTTTACTCCCGCAATACCCCAGAACGGTGGGAAGAGGGGCGGAGGGGAAGAGGACAGGAGGAATCCACACGAGTTCATTTCGGAGGCCGTTGAAGCGACCGTTGCATTCTGTTAGCCCGTTTCGTTTATAATCGGCGGCATGAATGGATTCGCCTGGCATGGAAATACGCATTGTGCGTGCCTCTCGGTGCACGCGTACCAACGTATACTACAAAATCCACATATGTAGACGGAAGCCACGCACGAGCCAGAGAGCCCGTATCTCTGTATAGGCGTACAGGGCGAATTCGATTTGAGGATGCGACTGGTCATTAGCGAGTCCAGCTCTGTACGCAGGAACATTCGTTCGCCGTGTGCTGCCTTCACACGTGTGAACCAACCCTTACGCTTCCACGATCCATTCGCACATATCGCCCATCCCATCGACCAATAGATGCCTGCTTTTCGTTTCCATCAGTTTACATACCGAATACACCCTACAGTACAGAACACCATTTTTTTATCGCATCTTCGCCCCGACTTGCCAAACCTGCCAACGTTACACGCACCCCACACGAACCACTGACTTCTCTCTAGGGATTTTTTTTATTCGACGGTTAATCGTCAAAATCGCTCCAGGCACCTATCCTCGTGAAGCCAAAGAAAGCACGACGAGTGGCTTTATCCTTGCGCGCAGTCAACCTTAATGCACGAACCCCGAGGGCGGAGGGGCGCGGGAATTTCCCTGATAAAACACACAGGGAACAAGTTTCACGAAGTTCGTTCAGATAGGTGGGTCGGTAGTTAGGGTTGGTATTAACTCGGACAAAGGAACTAGACGAAGTATCTACAAACCATAGTATGTACATCCGCACGAAGTACCCAGGCTCTACGATACTATTCTTAAACTTGAAATAACGACTCTGGATATCCAAAAAAAAGGAAAAATAATTCTTTTGCCTAATTCCACTACAGAGAGCGACATAGGCGTGCATTTGATTCTTTGAAAAAATACTACAGGTACTTGCGAGTACAGTTTTAAATGACAGCAACCGACTCACGTATTCCAGGAAGTCTCGATGAAAATCTTCCAGGTATTTACCAACCATTTTCCATTGGGAAATCTTGTTATGTCTTATTTTCTCAGCCGATATACCTACGCGACATTTTTTTCAATAGAAATCCAAAGGACCCTGACATTTCGACCGAAAATACTATAGCCCGTAAAGTACAGTTCTTCAGGTACCTGGCGGGGTACTTACCGCTGACATATACACGTAAATGGGTATTTAAATAATCTAAGCCGGTGTTGGGTCACTGCTAAGAGGAGTGGTACTTGCTTCAGCGTTATTGCCGAACGGTTATGGCATTAAACGAAGACATTAGATGTCGGATTATAGTATATAATATACAGTACATATTTTCAGTATAGAAATACTGGCCGTCCGAAGGAGAGCCGAGGAATGTGAATGGGAGCTTTAGAACGCTAAGCTGTAGCTTCCGCCTTTCCCTCGATTCTTCCGGTCGCTCTATCTCATGGAAAAGTCCATCCCCTTAGATATTCTGGCCATTTCCCCCATTTTTCTCCATCCCCCCCTCCCCCCCTCGTCACTCCACACTCCACCTAAAATCGTTCAACCACTACAGATCCGACTTGTCTTCTCTGTTCACGAAGGAGTGAATGACGCAAGGGCTTGGATAGTTGGAGCGACGTTAACGGTGAGAGGAATTTTATGGCGGGGTTCAAATGAACCCTCAATCCTTTCAACGGGTGGAGTATTACAAGCGAATTGATGTATTGACTGCGGTAATTTCGACTGTGGGTGGATCGGTTAAATTGGTAGATTTTTGACGTAGGTGGACGATTGCACGTGGAATGATATACCTACGTTATCAAACGGTTAGAATAATACAAAATTGTAGGCGAGTCTGTCGCGATATATCAAGTACAGGCAAAGTAGCCGATTTCTCATTGATAAGCTATGAACAATGTTTGAGTTTCTGTATCAATTAAGCTTGGGGGAACAGTTGCTTGTAGAAAGTTTGTTCGATAAATACGGTTTTATATCGATTTCATTAGAGACGTCATTTCGTAAGGATATAATGGTAAAGAGAATGACGAAGTCACGCAAGCTCATTGCCGAATCATCGGTTTGATCGATCGCGAATTCGAGAAAGGGATATAGCTTAGATTTTTAGAGTTTCCTATACTTGCCGTGAGTGGGAGAGAGAGGCTACCATGGGTAGTTAAGGGCGTGCGAGAGAGACGGACGTAACGCTCAGTCGATTTTTCATTCCTTTCCCGTGCGATTCCTTTTAAAGATTGGCTATGCCGTGACTGCAACTTTTAATTGATATCATTTACAAAGGAATAATATTACCTTGTCGATTGTTATCTCTGTTATTGAATTCATTATTTATCGATTGGCTATAGGAATTTTCATTTGCTCTTTAAATAGAAACGAATCGTCACTCGGATACGTAAGAGCGTGTTCAGTTATTTAAGTCTCTCTCTCTCTCTTTTTGCTGGGCTTTCCTCGTATCGAATCGTATCGAATCGTATTTCCCTCTCACTCTTGCCCTTCGTTCTCTTTATTCCACTTCACAGGATCTGCACAAGAAGTTCATGGCCGTTCGTAAATTCATCCTACAGGAATTTCTTGCAAGGTGGCATAACGTCCATTATTTCTCCAGAGACGCTTGAGGTATCCCGAAGGAAGAGGGAGTACGTACTCCTGGTCCGTCGGCCTATCCGCCTTATTTTTACGATGGGTTTTATTGTTTTTCGCGCTTTCTTCAGGAAAAATCCATCCCGCGCTCGGGGTTCGGTCGTCGTCACGGGGCGTCGGCGTCGCGAGTCGAACGACCGTGAAGACTAATCGGCGATTAACTTTTATGCTTGCTGCCTCATACTTTTACGAGTAAAGCTTCTCCTCAACTATTTATTGCTTCTTTTTATTCACCCCCTTTATTCCTCCAGCTATTCTCCTTTTCCTCTTTTCCTTTTCTTTTCTTCCTATTCAAAGACGAGTAAAAAAAGAAATTTGTTTCGTCCCTATCGCGGGGTCAGCGTGTCTCGGGCTCCAGAGGGATGCTGCGAGAGAAATTTCGCGGCGCAGAGTCTCGCGGAGGGGTGTAAAGATAAATAGAAAGAGGAGAAAGAGAAAAGAGAGATAAGGGCCGAGCAACTTCGCCTTTACGATCCGCGTAAATAAAACGAGGCCGAAATTCAATTTATCGTTTGATTCTCCTTGAGATCGAAGCACCACGATTTTGTCCCTTTTTCCCTTTCCCGGGAATGCCGGATGTGGGTCGACTAGCTTTTGGGAGTCGATAGAGAGATTTTTCCGTGGGATTTTGTAAATCCACTAAAAATGTAAAGAGGAAATTCCCGTGTGTCCCTTTGCACGGGCGAGCGATTTCCTCTCTTTTCAAAGGAAAAAGTAATAGACGAGAAGAAAAGATAAAGTCAAAGTGAAATCAGAGTGTATCCTGTGAGACCAGTCAGAGAGTATCGGCAAGATCAGAGTTCGGAGTTCATCGGTCGTAAATACACACAAGCGCAACAATGCTCTGCCAGCGTTATCGCGTATATCGAGAAACGAGTGCTCCGGTTAAACAATCACGTGAATTCATTCAACGTCACGAATCTTAATAAGGGAGGCAAAAAAAGAAAAAAAAATCCCTACCAGGCGGTAGAAACTCTTCGATACTTGCAGCGTGGATGGACCCTTATCAATCCAGAGAGAGAGAGAGAGAGAGCGAGAGAGAGCGCGAGCGAAAGAGACAGTAGATTCTCGAGCGATAAAGGATCGATAACTATACGCTTTCTGATGACGCGATACCCAACGGGACGATCAGTCCATTTTGCTACTGTCAATGTCTCCTATGATATTTCATTATGTCATCCCTCGGGATGTGCAGAATTCCCTAGGCACTGATCGCAGCGTTGCATCGGGTAGAGCGAGGAATAGACTTACGTAGCAGGAGAGACTCTTTTTCGTTTCTCTCTCGTGCGGTGGCAGCTATGAATTCTGGCAAAGTTTTATCCCCTTGTCAGTTAGCTGACTCATCGTCCTATTCCCTATATCGGCATTCATCACCCTCGCATTGTCCAACCAGGATATATGAATATCATTAGTGCAGTATGACGCCATGACGAATCGATTGGTAACGTCAAGAGCTACTCTAGTCGATAAGATACGAGCCAATAATAATGGCTAAGGTTTCCTTATGTTTTCCATTCTTTTCGATACATCAACCTTTTAATATTCTTTCTCTCTCTCTCTCTCTCTCTCTCTCTCTCTCTCTCTCTCTCTTTCTCACCTATTTTATTTACGGATTGTAAATTCTCCATGTCAATGACGCAACACTGGCGACCCATGACCCATTATACCCTTACGGTTAGTTCTTGATCTGCGAGGAGTAAAGTGGTTGGCGAGTAAAGGTGAGTGAATTCAATAGACACGAGGCTACTTCTAGAGTGAAGTAAAACCCTGCTTACTCTGGCACACTGGAAAGAAGTTACTCTGCCTGTGCTGGTAGTGGGACTAGCCACAGGATAAGGCACTTCGAATACAAGCAGGGTGAGCGAACGCCACTACCAGCGGCTCACTCTGTGTGAGAACGAGGGAAACTAGGGAAAAGCCAGTGTTAGGGGATGCTTTTAAAGGCTACAGTGTTGCTGACCATGCTGTGCGTCTTAACTGGGTTAATGCGCCTTCTGTGTACGGTGGTATTGGCAAGATTTTCAAAAAGGAAATAAATGATTGGTGCAATTCTTAGCGTGTCTAGGGATTTTATCAGTTCGATTGGCCAGACTTTCACTGGGCTGTGATCCACGTGTGTGCGTTAAGCGTCACTGTGACGAACGTGTAAAGCAGTGACATTTCTTTTCTGTCCTGTCATCGCTACTTGTCTACTCTTGCAATAAACGGCCATGTTCTCTGTCAACAGAAAGAGCAGGGTGGAAAAGGAGGATGAAGAAAATCCCTAGAATGCCTATAGACTCGCTGATCGAATACAGATCTCGGCCGTATGTGAAAATAGAGTAACAAAACTGTTGATTGCCTTTCTTCTCCAGAGGGAGGAAAATACAAGAGTGGTACACCACTATCCCTTCGCCAGCCTCTCACGCCCCTTGGGATGAGTGAAGATTTTTCTTCTCTCATTTCCATCGTGGTCACACGAACACGTGCCTTGCAAATTCGGATTCTCTTCGCGAACATTCATAAATTTCTTATTGTTTTTCTTTTCAATGGCAGCGCTCAAGAGAAATCCAAACACCGGCTTTGAATGGGAAAATACGAAAACGCCAAGACTTTATATCGATGTAGGTTGGTAGCTATAGAAATAGTAATAATAACGACAGTCCCGATATTCGAATAATAATTGCATGAATAATTGGCTCGAATATTCCTGAAATCTATAAACAATGTTTCAGGCTGGATTGTCTCTGGACAGTGGATGCAGGAAGTTAGCCCCCTATAATTCCAAAATTCCGATTTTCCATAAGTGAAGGGTTCCCGTAAAAAAGTGTTTTTCCCCCTCACCGCTACAAACTTGTGTTTCTGGAACATTGTAGAACAAACTTAGAACAACTCAGAACAAACAACGGAATTGGAATTTTCGAATTATGCGGGGCTAACTTCCCGGACCTCTGGCCAGTCGATGTATCCCGTGTTAATAATTCTCGAAATTTCGCTACTATTGTTTTAAAGGGTCTTTCTCGATTTATTCCCTTTCTTTTTACATTTTCTTCTATTTTTACCAGTTCTCACTTTTTCTCCATGAATCTTTACGCAGAACCATAACCACCGGTTCATTAATCGTCTAGCATCCTGGAATGCAAAGAATCTTCAGTGCATTTGAAATTCTAGTACTTTTTCACACCCCTTTGCCGTTCCTTCTTACGGCGTTGGCATTTATGATTATGCCGGGCCTTTGTTTCTGTACGAGTAACAAAGCGAAATCCCCCATAAACTGCAAACAATGTCAACCCTCTCTCTTAGACGTTCCATTGTAAATTGACACTGGCGACGAGTACGCGACACCCACTTCCATCAAGACATCGGATTTAGGGTCGATCCACACGAGTGAAAGTCCAAGCGATTTACTGCGTACTTCAAAAGTTTGATGAACAATAAAAAAAAAAGTAGAGACACCTACATCAACCCGTATCCCTATGGTCCTAATAAAAACCCATCAATCAAAAGTCTCCCTTCCATTTTCACTTTTGAAATATGCGTCGCGTTCCAAACTGCACACGAAACTGCAACGGGATATCGAGCAAACGATGCACCAAATGCACCCTGTAAGTTTTATTCGAAACCGAGTGTCACCGACGCGGATGGATTATTAACGCGAAACGAGCCGGACAAACGTAAAGTCGGAAAACAATTTCACGTGAGAACGATTGAAAGTCGATACAATTCCGGCACGTATTTATCTATTTTCATAGATTCATAATTTAATCGATGGAATGAAAAAATAAATAAATTAAAACACACTTGAAAATATCCAAAAACTATCCGGATCTGTCTATAGCCACAGGTATTTCCAGGCACACACATATATATATCTCACTGTCAACGAAAGGATTGGCGGATTTATCTCTACGTCAGGATACAGGTTGGTATCCAGAATGAAAGGGGATAGTGTCGAGCAAGAACGAAAACATTGCACTCGGCCAGGCAACAAGCCCGGGTTCGTTGTAATTAGTTTCTGCAGTGAGTTGAAGCTGGCTCAGCACACAGCGGTACTATTGCGGCTCCGTTGATGGCGAGGAGCAAATAGGACGCAATAAACACGCTACTATATCATTCGCTCAACCCTTTATGCCAGAACGAACCACGTTCTGGGGGGGGGGGGATGACACGGAATCCCTAGGGTGTTATTTCCTTTTTGCCCCCCTCCCTCCCCCTCACTCGCCCTCTTACTTCTTTAACAGGAAGACCGCAGTTTAACACACTCCCGAATTTATCATCAATTTTCTGATAAATGAAAAAAGGCCACCCCATATACGATGCACACGTCCCATGGAAAAAATGACTGGGTTAATGGCGGATTACGCGAACGAGGGCGACCGAGGACGTTTCCGAGAAAATGTTTCTTTTTTTTTTTTCTTTGAAGGTGGTACCACTAGCGTCGCTTTGGTCATTCCCACGGAATTCGCGCTCGCGCAGCCGAGAGAACTCGATGACAGCACAGATTCCAGGCCACTTCGACGAAGTGTTACTCGACGCTGCCAAGCAGGCAGGCGGCCGATTGGTTAGATAAACGGGAACATTGTGTGAACCATTGGCGCATCCCTGTTCCTAGGAATATATTCGCGTAGCAATCGTTGTCCAATGATATATGTATATACACAGTGGACTGACTGTTGCTGGTAACAGCTGTTTGCATTTGGACGGTCTGTTGATTCTCGACTTTCGTTCTTTCGAGAAGTCCCGGCATTGCGCTGCACCCGAGATGACGTTAATGAATTTACTGGACCGCATGAGAGGAGTATGTAAAAAAAAATAGATAAAAAATAAATCTCCCGATAATCCCAAGACTCCTTTGTACTCTGTACCCACGACTTCGTTCGCGAGAATCGCACGGAAAGATCGGATATAAAGCAGTGCCAAGAATAAGGGATGATATTACGCGTATTCACAGGGGGATAAAAATAAGAGAAAAAGAAAAAAAATTCCCTAGCAGAATACCGAGAAGTGTTCTGCACGGGATTATTACATGGGGAGAACGAGGAATGAAATCGAGTTGCGATCCGGCTTATCTTGATAGCGCGATTCAGCTTAATTAATCCCAGCCAGCAAAGCTCTCTTGAAATCATCACTTAATTAGGGAACAACAGGAGTATCTTACGTGTCATAATTAACGCGACGCCGTTTGGATTACCGAGAAGTGATTCCATGCCTGCGGCTGTTCCGCGTGCTGCTGCACGATTGTCCCACGAGATTTCTTCCACTTGCATTTTTACGTATCTAAAGTGCATCGGATGCACCCGTACTGACGTCACTGGACAATTTCAATTGCTCGAGCTATACCTATATACCTGACTATACGTATAGTGACGTAACACCTTGGCCAAGTTTCTCATCAAATTCCACTGATCCCAGGGACAAATGATTTATCTTCTAATTACATGACGCGTCTCCGGATAACCTGACGTGCCTCCCGCATCCTTCGGACGATATCCACCCCTAATCAAAGCGCAGCCCGGTCATTAATCTTGACGGTGAGGAATGTAAAGCGAAAAGCGTCTAGGAGATATAACGTAAACGCGAGCCTGAATGACGAAAAGAAACGATAAAAAGATCAATGGTGTCAATCAAAAATTTCTATAGCAGTTACATAACACTGTATTTCCGTTTATTAATTTTTTCAGTCTTCGAGCAACCCCAAATTCTTATTATAGTTTCATATCTTTTTTTGTTTCCTCACCAAACAATCGTTCTGACGTATAACGACGGACTCGTGACTTTCGGACCCGTGTACGTAGACGCGACCAGCGGGAACTGCTCGAAATCCCTGAGGTAATGTGCGACCAAACATTTGCTAGGTTAATAGCAAATTTTTTCATCATGCGATTCCCCGAGTCCTGCGCCTCGTTAATATTAAGCGGCACGATGTAAAAATAGAAAATTCAAAGACTGAAAGTGAAAACTTATCCGTAGTCGTTTCGTTCAACCTGTCAAGATTACGTCACTGAAGCCACCAACGTCTGACATAACTTCTTTCTTGTATATCAGTTGTACAAAGAAAAAGACAAAAAATAACCACCATCCTAACCCACTCCGCCCTTTTTTTTATCAAATCGATCGATCGATCCCTCCTATCTATATATACTGGTTTGAATTTTGTCCAACATCACGGATCAACCGATGCGCCACGGGCTGCGGAGCAGGTGCAGAGACAATGGCGGACGGGATGAACGCAGCTGCGAGTAATGCGTGATAAATCGTACCGTGTACGTCAGGCTCACCCATTGGGCAATTGTTGACATTACACACGGTCATCGAGCAGCGCCGATGACGGAGGCTTCAAAATCGATTGAATACGCGTCTATCCGCAATCGCACGTATCTTTTTCAGTTGCCTCGACACTAAATGACACGATGAGATCTAATGAAATTCTAATGGGAAATAGAAATACATGCAGGGACAACCGGCCGATACTGGCGTCATTGAATTTATCAATGAGCCAGTGAATAATAGATATACCGAGTATCAGATGTATTTACTTTCGGTGCAGAGTAGCCACACATGCGGTCGCAGCCAGTGAATTTTTTAACTCCCGATAATCGATAATCGCCCGAGGTGCTTGGATGGTGCATTGTTGGTGAGATAGGTGCCAATGGAGGAAGACTTTACGCGGATAATAATAACGGCACTCGATTGCGTTACATCAAAAGGGGTAAGTGCTGATGATCAAACAAGGCGCGATTATGAGGCAGCAAGTTTAGTTGCTAATATCGAGGGGGTTCGTTAACGTGTAATATTGCCTGGGTTCAATGGCGCACGGCTCAACGATAAATTACTTGATTATACATTTAAAAGAGTTTCTACACGCCTGATAATTACTGCCAAATCAGGTATAAGAGATTTCATTTAATCTGATCCCTATTCTATCGGACTCATTGCCTACATAATTATTTCCTTCTTTCTTCTTTTTTGCCAGTTTCTCTATTGCGCGTCTTTGGTTATTTCGAAAAATAAACCGTATTCGCCTCCGGGCTTTGATTCCGAGCCGGCAATTCGGATATTCAAGGAATGGAATAAACTTCCAGGATGAATAGTGATGGGCGAGATGAATAACCGAGAGAAATTAATCAGGAATTATCTTGAAAACAATGGAATACGAATGAATAGGAAATTTAAATAAAAATGTTAATAATGCCCTCCTCCACCCCCTCCGTCCCTCCATCCTCCTGTACCAAACATCCCGCGGATCTTTCTCATTTCTGAATTTCTTCAGTCCAGTAAAATTGAAGGCTTCGGTCGGCGCTAACGTGACTTAATCACATTTTTTTTACGTGTATTTCCTATCCAGAAATAAAACACTAAATTTCACCACGGACTCGGAGTTAAAATTCGATGAATCAGGTAAAAACTTACGATTCCTCAATTGCTCCCTGACGCAACAACACTTTCAGTTATCCGACACCATAATACGTCAACCCCTTGAATATACATACCTGTAACAAAAAAATAAAATCAGTTAGACGCGACAGTCATATTGAACATTTTTAATATCCCACGAGTGGGTAACGTATTAATTAAACCATTAATTAATTACTGAGACGAGAGAATCAAGACAAGAAGGAATCATCTCGCTCTTTCAGGAATCTCTGTAGTTGTGGCAGCTATCCCTGATATATTAGTGCCGCCGCCGCCACCACCATCTTCCCTTTAGTATCTCATCCACCCCTTATTCTTAACTCTTCCCTGCAAATTCTCATCCCTCCCCCACTCAGTCGACGTCCTCGCTTTGCGCGAATATTGAAATATAATTAGTCTTCGTTTAATAAATTAAAGTTCTTGACGCGGAAGAAATTTCTCGCCTAATGTCTAAAGCTCTTTCCGTGGTTGCGCGCAGCATGCTCGACGGTCCTGACCGTTTCCTCTCGCTGACTGTAACCCCATAACAACACCCACCCCTCTTGCACTTTGCTAGCCACCGGGATCGTTCGCAGCATTCGTAATTGCTATCTTGCAGCAAGGATATATAGACGCGGACAGTAGATTTTACGAGCTGCTCCAGGTTGGTGCCCATGCAGTAGGTACCAACCTAAAATCCAGTACCGTAATGCTGCTACCCTATTGTGCACGACAAACTGCTCGTTGGTATCGCAGTGATCTTGCGCAGCTGATGATCAGCCGGCGGTTGGCTGCTCGAGTTTTGTTTCGCCTCGAACTTCGCGTACTTTTAAATCATTTATGCTTATCATTTTTATCAAATCCTCTCTCTCTCTCTCTCTCTCTCTCTCGCTCTCATATTTTAACTCTCGCCTGTGAATTTCGAATTATTCAAACAAGCCAACGCACTTTTCACGCATAAGCCATTGCATATGGATTATGGCATAAATTTATGGACGATTGTTTCCTGCCTCCACGGGTCAAATGTTTATCGAGCGCATAATAACGTAGCCACTGTTTTCCAGACTAGTATAAAACTCAGGTTTGCCATTCTTGGTAGTAGCAATAGCGGCAACTTCAGTGCGCTACGTATAGATTAGCATACGTCGCTTCCCCGTACAAAGTCGAGATATTACGAGGAGCGCGGCATGAGCTTTTTCGAGGGACGTGCAATAAGAAAATTATATTGTCTCGTTAACGAGAGCGAGGAGCTTCGTATATTAATTATAATAAGAAAATGAGGAACGAGTGATAATAGACGAGCATTGACAAAGCAGCATTGTGCGACGTCACATCCGGTGATCCGGGAAACGAGCGTGCCCGCTATCATTTTGCGATGAACTTTTATCACACTCTATACATCCTGCATATAGAGACGAAGTGTCAGTCCCCGCTCGGTTTACTGTAAAATTATATGTATAATTTATCTTACATTTCTACGAGCTTCGCGATCATTTACACGTTCATGAAAAATAAATGATGAAATCACCGCTCGTCGAGGTCATCGACCTCCTTTACTATCTGATTAATAACCGAGTGTCAGGATGTTGTTGCTGCTGCCGTTGTTGCTGGTTCGATCGCTCTTTTGTCTCTTGTATCGATAAAAAAGTTATGCACCTCTAGAGTCCCTATATTATTTAATGGACAATCGAGTCTTTGACTCCGAGCAACATTGCCCACTCGACAAGTTACCTGGCAACTGTAACTGGTACGTATGTACGTATGTAGAGTGCACACGTGACACATAAATAACTCGCTTCCGATTTGGACAATAAAAAATAAGGAGCCAGCATAGACAGTCGTGATATTGAAACCGAGAATTCTGTAAGAGTAGAAGGTGCAGCAGTGACGTCACTAGGATATCCAGTTGCAACGTCCAGGAAGCTGCGACGGAGATTGGAAGATGAAAGTAAAAATGTAATTTTGCCGGTAGACAGGTTGACTGTTTCGTAATAAAAATAGAATTATGACGGATGACAGAGTCGAGAGAAGTGACGTAGAGGCGGAAGGACTAGTGACTATTAATAAGTTTCCCTTTTTCGTTTTGACGTGTAGTATACGTGATAACGTACGTAGGTGGTCGGATACCCGTTGATGGTGAATGTACTGTTTCGGTTGGTATCAGTTAATTATTTTCTACTTTGATACCGACTAATTATACGACGGAAACTAGATAGTCACCGGTGGGACAAGGGAGACGGAGATTGACCGGAAGCGACTATTACTGTCCGGATTCGCGCGCGTCCTTCCCACCATTGTTTCCTGAAAGTCCCTTGTAATGTCTTTGGGTGGACGATGGGTGGACGATGGGTGGACGATGGGTGGGCGATGGGTGGCGAGTGTGCTCTCGTTACCTACGTAAACGTAATCCTGATAAAATTCAGTCTGGTTCAAAGCAGCATTGTGAGTGCGCCACTCTCGCGGCCGGCTCTTTGTAGTTTAATTAAGGTAAAACTCCGTAGGTGTGTGTATACCTGCCAGTAACACCTTGTCGAGGTAGAACCTCAAAGGTTTATTAGCATATGGGTGCCTGGTTCGATCTATGGATAATTAGTACAGCAGGTGTGAGATGTACTTATGGGCTGGACGATAGCCAAGGTGGAGAAGTGCTGGGATCGATGGACACTGGCCAGAGGTACTTCCGGGATTGATCTTGAAAATAGGAAGTGACGTCGACGATACTGGAGGTAAAATGGAGAATACGTCGAGTCGACGACTAGGAAGGCTTATTGCGTGATTCCCATAATTGAACTGGTATAAGTACTCTTTTTTATATCGCTAGGAAATGATAGAGAGGATTATGTCTATCCCAGGGGAGAGAACGGGCTGGGAGGGCTTGGGAAATAAGAGATGGTTGGAGAAAATGGCGAGAGAAGCAGGAAGGGAAGATGGCAAAATTGTAGAAGCTTCCGTATACCTTCGGCCGCCCCTCGCCATCCCCTGTGCGAGAAACAGCGAAGCGGACCGAGAGCCGAGTCAGCAACCTTCTCAACCTTCCGAACCTTCCGAACCTTCCGCCAGCTACTACTTTTCTCTATTCCCTTCAAACTCCACGACTACCTCCAACGCTTCCAACTTCCTGGCCCGACTATCTCTTTCTCTCACAATGGTTTATACCCCGCAATCATCCCTCGCGCCAGTGGTTCGCCATCCTCGTGTTACGTCAGCCCACAGTCTTCCGTGAACTTTCAACCCGGATGATCCAAGGCCGACTTCAAGCGGAGAACCACGTGGGAGATAGGATGGTCTGACAGGAGTGTAACGACGAGGAGTAATATTTTGTTTGAAGGTTATACCAGGGACCGGGCAAACAGTTGGTCTTTCTCGCCGGAAATTAAAACCCCTGTTCCGTCAACCACCCCCCCGCGGTTTATGATGCATCCCTTAAAACTCGTTCCCGGAATAAATTTATATTTTACGATAAGTAGCAACATTTATTCGCAAAAGTACGTATTATTCATTCGCATCCTTTTTCTCATCGATCGACTTCCGGTTTGAAGTAATGTCTCCTTGCCAAATCCGACCACCCACGCGTGCCAGAGATCACGGTCACGCGAAACCATCTAGAAACCTGCAAGCAACGTAATCCTATAGTCTCTATAGAGTAACTCCTACAGGAAGTAGAGGAAAAATCAATGGCAGCGTCATCGATCGAGAGTCAAGCGAAATCAACGAACAAAGTTCCTGCAGCGTCAAACCAGGAAATTAATAGCGATGAGCTTCCTTTTTTCTCCTTCGCACCTGCATCCCCCTGTTCATCCCCCGGTTGATAACGATCTATCGCGGTCTATCGGCAAACCGAAATTAAGGTTTAATCGCGTTCGCAACGCGATTACACCAACCTCAAGTCGAAGCCGTCGCTTCGTTACGACCGGATGCAAAGCGAGCTGCAGTTTCTCTCGGCGGCCACAGACGCTGCTGCCATTGCTAACCCATTGCTGCTTAGTGCCACCGCTGCACAACCACCTTCGCCATTGACGTCAGGTATAGTGCGCGATACTGAGGCCAGGTACAGGGAATCGGTAGGGGGATGGCTTTCCACTTCCATGGGATTCCGAGGGGTGTACTGGTTGGTATCCCAGGTTGCTTGCTCGGGTCGATATACCAGGATGGTTCGGTTTAGCTTCGCAAGGGGCCAGACAGAGAGCTGCTCTCAGCCCTGCTGTGCGCGGGAGAGAAGGAGAGGAGAAGATTAAAGGTTTAAAAATAAGGCAAAACAAAGAATTGACTACCGAAACAAGCAAATACTCTCTGTGCGAGCTGCCAATGTGGCCTGGTCTTTCATCAACTCGGCCGTCCCAGGTTAATCAGCGTTTTACAAGGCCATCGGTAGCCTCTATCGGCGTTTAACGTATCCATTGCGAACTACCCTCCCTACCTTAGCTAACCAAAGGGATGCCTTCCCTTGATAAATACTCTACCCTGTACGTACTTTTACCAATGCAAACCTCGAGATACGCCATAGGAGCACAGTGTCCGTTGGCTCTGGTAGATGTTCATCAAAGGGATCATTCATCGGCGTCTGCCAGTAGGTACAGTCCGGTACGTAGTGCACCGGGCAAAGCCAGGCTGACTTTTCCCACCATCGACCCAGCGTCCTTTTACACCCCGGTTATTATTTCGTTCTATGAACACGGCGAGAATCAGGAAAGAAGATAAAGTGTGCACGTTACTCAAGTGTTTCCAGTCTCCCGTAACGTGAGAAATCGCGTCGACCTATCGGATGCTGGAAGAATTCATTTTTTTCTTTCTTTCTTTCTCAAATTCGTATACGAAGAAAACCTCCTTCCAACTCTACAGCGTGCGATATTTAAGCTTGTAGTTTCCTCTCGTGCAAATAATGCGAAATGCTTTAGATACCTCTCTGGTCAGGCACGTGTGGGTTTTCGCACGATATATGAATTTGACATACGATACAGTACGATTAGAAATTCATCGTGAAGAGTACCGGCGTGTATGTATTCGCTCGTCACACATGTGAATGTAGCTGATGGACAGGTATGGAAATACAGTGAACAGGGTGCACGTATGGTATAGCAAGCGGCCATTCCGCACGTTGGCTGCTGTCCGTTTTAATTTCAAGTCATTTAATCAATGCGCTCCGTCGGCATTGAATCAAAACGGCCGCGTAGCGACTATCCCGTGCTGGACGCTTTTCGAGTTTCACGCACGTGCGTGAATACGTGCGACGAGTCTGTACGCAGGGCGATTTCGATTTCATTTTTTTTTAACTCAGTTTCAGTATTCCTGCTACGGCTACCCCACCGTTCTGCAGTAACCTCTGCGCAATAAATTAATCAGCCAGAGTGATGAGGGGTACAGGCCATATCGTCTATAGAGCTTCAAAACGCTTCAAGTATCGAGAGACCCGCAACTACATTCATTTTTTTATTATTACAAAGATCAATCGATTACTCCGAACGGCCCTTATGTATAAACTATTGTATGCAACCGAGGGTAAGACCTGTTCGTAGAATTTGATAAAATCCTGGAATCCCGAAAATTTCATCCCAAGGAGGTGTAGAGGATCGAGGGGATGCTCTGACAAAGCAAGTACACAGTTATATACCCTCTTTGCAAACTATGCCTATTAATATCTTGAACGTAGATTGCATTAACCGCAGTATGCATATAGGGGATGAAGAAAATATATATGTAGCGCATACATATATACATATATAGAGATAGCAGTGCAAGGGGATTGGAAGTAGGGTTGATGCTGATCAACCGTGAAGCATCGATAGTCGGCAATGCCAGGATGGTTCGATACTAAGGGAGTAAGAGGGTAGCACAGGAAGTCGAGGTCCAGGGGTTCCTAGAGGGATAGGGGAGAGGGGGGGGGGACAAACTCGGATCACGACCCTCTAGCTGCCGTAATGAAGCCCGCACGATTCAACCACCCCCTCTCCCCCCTCCGCCCCACATCCCAGTAACCTATGGGAGAGACTCCTTTTACTCCACCACCACACTATTACCCCTATTGCCAAGGTTCTCCGCCGTGAACTCCCATAATGCAATCTTACGATCAATATTCCTTACGCAGCATCGATACTTTTCATATTTTGTTTCATTTCCTTATGGCTGTCAGATTTGTTATCGGTATCATAAAAAAAAATGATCTAATTATCAGTAATCGATTGTATGCATCCATAGCGCTTATACAGTTTCAGGCTATTTACCAAGAGGCAATTATTTTTGATCCTAGACAACGTGACCCTCCCTCTCCATTTTCTTTCATATACCTTTCTAATTTATAGGACGTTTCTATACTGCCCCTCTGGAACGATCCCCCTTTTTTCTTCCTTATCCCTTGGTCGGTTGGCTAATCTGCTCCGGGGATCAGAAATGACTGCTTGGCTCGGTCAACGTGCATTGACCAGCGTGCGAGTGCAACTACGATGCAATCGAGCGTGAACCTTTACGTGAACTAGTCGTCCGTGACCCCCTCGCTCTCTCTCACTCTCTCTCACACACACACACACAGACACACACACAATCTCTTTCCCTCTCTCGAAGCTCTTTGTAACCCCGTTGGATATGTATACGATATATCCAGTGCATTTCAGTGCAATGAGTAACTAACCGTAGCATCCAATGCACATGAGATTCATTGCTTTTCATTTATTCGTGAGAAAAGTCCCGCCAGTAACTTTTTTTTTTTTTCAAAATTTACTATGAACAGAAACATAAATTAATATATAGCACTGGGTTATTTTGGATTAATTGTAGGGTAAAGACAGAAGATAAGTTTGACTGGTCATTAATGAAAGATGGTCCAGCGTCCTGTAGGTTCGTCTCAAGGTAGCGACTACGTGACTGATCTAAAATCGTTACTTATAGGTGACTGAACATTGGACAGGCGAATTCTCGGTGACTTCCCGACTCTTGTATGCTATATACATATACGGAGTAGAAATACTGGGGGGAGGAGAGAGAGAAAGAGAGATTACGCCATTACGCGTCTCGGACAATCAGTGCGAGACAAATGAGAGGAGTATTAATGTGCGACGAGGAGTAGAAAAGGCTCGGAGGGTTAGGACGACTAGAGTAAAGATACGAGAGGGCGAAGCTGGGTACCGTAGACAAAGTTCTTCGGTTCATTTGCATCTGTGGTACAGTGACGAAGGAGATGAGATAAAGAAAATAAATTAGATGCACACCGAAGTGACTTTCAATTGCCATGAACAGAGTTCGTTTGTAAGGGAGAGAAAAAGAGAGAGTGAGAGAGAATCCACAGAATGGTCACCAGCTTTCTTTCTTCTCTTATTCTTTTTCACATTTTTTTTTTGGAATTTTCACACTTTTTCTCCCTCAGACTCGTCGCTCAAGAAGCGTTCACGGAAAACAACGTCTCCCTTGTGTTCGCTCCAAGGATTTTCAGCCGACTAATTGCATCCTGTCTAACGTTTCTCATTAGACGGCAACTCGACTTTCACAAAGAAAGCGAAGTCGCGGAGAAAGAAAAACAAAAAAGAAAATAGTCTATTGTTGCCCGACAAGAAAGGTAACGTAACTAAATCAAACACAATCGATTTGATATCCAGACAGAAAATCATTTAAACGTCAATAAAGGAAAATTAACTCGAGCATGAGCTTTTTTTCAATCGTTAACAGAGCAAATAAGAAAATAAAAAAAGAAACCCACAGGTACTTCCCATTGCTTGTGTCTGGAATATTTAGAGGGTTTGAAAAGGGGCATTGGGGGGGGGGGGCGAGGTTCAAGTAGCTTTCATGGCGACTACATCATGAAGTACAGAAGGGGAGCTGCTCCCGCCTATCGCGACTCTTCTCAAAAGCCCAGGCTACTAATTTATTAATGGAGTTTTGATTTCGAGCGAGGGAAGGTTGGCTGACTGGCTTCAAGTTGCCCCCCCCCCGCCCCCAGGGGAACTTCTACATCTTCAATTAACACTCTTTTGTTCGTGGCTGCTGGTTGGGGGTGGGATTGCGTCTGTGGCTGCGGCTCTCCTCGTTGGGGGAAGAAAACGTCAGGAGTACAATTGGCTTTGATCCACGTTGCTAAAGCCAAAGAGCGGGCCGGCAGCTTTCGGTTGGCAGTGGAGCCCGAGCTCAATCCCACTAAGGGATGATAGTGACGGGGCTGCTAACTACGAGGGTAGTGATACCAGGGAGATACCATGTGGCGATGGCGGATGGCGCAAGTCTCAAACGCGTAACGGACAAATTTAGTTTCACATCCGGTGTGGCCTGCGGCCAAAGAAATCACAGCACGCCATCCTCTGCTATACACAGGTACTGGATGTATACCTATATAGTATCAATACCTTGGAAATTAATAGCTGCACGCTACAGCTATCGGAGGGTAGGAAAAAATATGCGGCACACGTCAGTATACTGACACGCGAGCCACCCTTAGGTTCAATCCACCAGGAGACTCGGTCGAGTCTCGCGCGAGGTACAGGCAACCTGGCGTAGTTTTTTACACGTAAGTGTTTTTTGGGGGATCGTTCTCACGTTTGTCAGCGAGAGCAACAACCCTCGGGGAAAATGAATCCTGTCGATTGACAAAATGTTTGGTTTGGCACTGACAAAGTATTTAGAGCTTAAGGCTATAGGACGTTGCGTAATTACGAAAATTTCTAGGGCAAGCAGAAAAAGAAAGAGAAAAACGGTTGACTTGCCATAGGATCTGCATGTTCGACGGGTTACGTCAGGGCCTCTTTTTTTTTTCGATTGTCTATGCTTCTTGTGCACGATCAATCGGAGATCGACTACATACTAAAAAATGTTAATTTTGGTGGCGCAGGCGATTCCGAATCGATTTGATGCGCACGGTGAGGGCAGGGGAGGGGGGGTGAAAGTGATGTAGGGAGGTTTTTGGTAACATGGTTTTACCTTGAGCTGAATCCAATGCTCGTGGCCGGACACGCACTCGGTAAATCGAAACCCTTAATCACGACGGAGTGGTCAGCTGCTCGATTTGGTCAACGGGGGTGGTTTTCCTGGCATCCCTTTTATATTTATTAGAGAGCACGAGCTGTTAATCTATCTGACCCTTTTCGAGAAACAACCCTCGCGAGTCTGTGGCCTCTGAATATCGATGCGTCGATATAAATTAAATGTGGCGCGACGATATTTCAGCTGAGCTTGTACAGCCAGTCCTTTTCTATCTTTTCGATTTTCGCCATAATCTTGTGTGTAAATACGCATGGGGCTGCAGAGTCCTTCCTTCTAAAGGATCCTGCGAAACACGACCGTCCGGAAACCTATACACGATACGTGCATGAGGGAGTTGTTCGTGTGAAAGATCTTCTTCTCGTGGCTGGGATAAAGAAACATAGGGATGGTTAGAATATATCAATAGGGGATGAATTGGTAAAACAAAAAAGAGAAAGCATCATTAGCATTCCAGACGCGCGAGCGAGTAGGCGTAGCTGCATTCGAAGAAGATAAAAAAAAGTTCCTTGATCTTTTATTCTTCATGGACCACTGATTTTGAAGCCTGCAGCATTCCTCGCCATTCTATTCAAGAAATACCACTTGTCTTCCTCCTCGAAACGTTATTTCGAATTTTTATCCTTGTTACGGCGACAATTCAATTCTTCCTAACTACCCACACAATTTTTCAAAGTTCCACAATGAAGTATTAAATTCCGGCAAATATTCATCTTACATCAAGTCCCATTACCGGTTAGGCATTGACGTAGCTTCGCGCCTACTACGTCTGTAACATGTCCAGTGTGTTAAAGTCGCACGGTCATACGAATGAGCTTACGTTCTAGTTTCGGACGTGCTTTTTGTTTTTCTCTTTTCCGTTGCTTCACTCCCTTCGATCCACAAGACCGAGGACATGCCGCTGCCCGGCGTGTGACAGGGCCGACCCGGGTAAAAAGCAGGTTTAATCTGGTAATGCGACGTCGGTCGGCTGCCGGAGGAAGCTCCGAAATCGTGACTGACTTCATCCCTTTCTTGGCGTGCCTTTGTGATAAAAAAGTTACTTTTGGAGGGAGTGCGAACGAAGCAAAAGCGCCAATGAGAGAAAGAGACGCGATGAAAAAAATGTACCGACCCGGCGGTCCAGGAGGACGAGAACTTTCGAATTCCATTTGGCGTCTTGTCGTCCGTTCCACCTTATCTCACCCTTTGCTACGGTGAACCAAAGAGAGGACTTTCTTTCTTTCTCCCACTTCTTCTCCCTTCGTTCCCGTCTCAGTAATCGCCTGTGTCTTCTTTCTCCGATTCTCCGTATAACGGAAATGTTAATGTACCCCCTCCCCCCCCCCCACGTCCTGATCAGATTCCCTTTTCCTCGTTTTTTTCTTCCATTCTCTTTGCCACTGTCTCTACAAGCAATTGTCTTATCTCTGGGCAGTTCTTCGATGGTACCGGGGGGTAGCCCCGAATGCTCTTGGAAAGAGTGGTGGGGAGGGGGGGGGGGGTTGCAAAACCCCTACGAGACTGATAGGCCTCCGGTTACGTGGCTAAGGGGAAATTGGCTCGTTCTAACTTTCCCCGGGGTCTTGTTGACCCAGTTTTACTCAAAGAGTGACAGTGGGAAAGGGTGAAATTGGTAGAGCGAAAAAGAAAGAGCAGAGGGTGAAAGAGAACTTAAGAAAAACGTAGGGAAGTGTAAGGAACCTGCGTAAATTTAAATTTAACGCCTCGGCTGCTGTAAAACTAAGCCTCGTTCTCGCTTCTCTCATTTGTGTTTCTTTTTATTCCTTCTCTCCTTCGTATCGTCAATTCTTTTCTCAACTGCGAATGTTTCTTTCAGCGTTTTCCTCGGGGCGTAAAATATCCTCGGGAGGGAAGAAGGTGCCGCCGCGTGGTTCTTCCGAGTTCCGTGAAAATTGGCCAAAGCAACGCAACTCCGCCGGACCGACTTCCCACTCCTTTCTGGAAAATTAGTCCTTATTTTTTAATTCAGTAAAAAGCCCTTAGCGCGAAGAGAGAACGAAGTTGAGAGAAAACGAAAAGGCAGCAGCGGTGCCACTAGAAAACGAGGGTGAAAGGGACACTTGGCGCGACGTAACGGATATACAAGAATATTTAGGCCTAACAAGCGCTATAAAGCTAAATTGACGACACTAATCAAAAAGGTCCGCGACGTCCGTGCTCGACGAATTGTTTTAATTATCCACATTCTCGGCCCCATTAAGAATATTTCCCAACTTCGTCAAGCTTTTCAGCCGGAAGCCCGTTTCGTCGTAACATTCTGAAATCGATTACGAGAATTCGAATAACCTTCGGTCAAATTACACCCTCATCGTTATTACAAACTATAAACCTCCATTGAAATTTATTCCCTTGTACGGATTGGATCGATGAAACTATATGGATATACTGTGGAAGGGTGTAAAAGTATCCTTAACCGTGACTGTGCTCCTCAAATTATTTGCATGAAGGGTTGTTCGTGTAACCGTAAGGGTTGCACCAGCTACGGGACTATAGCGCGCAACTGTAACGAGGATCATTTTGACGTAGGATAATCTGACGAGAACTTGGAACCAACCACTTGCCCTCCCCGTCCCCCCTACCCTTTCGGTCTCACTTATCAAGGCAGAGGATCATCCCTTAAATAATTACAGGCTGTCCAGCTTCAGTGTAAAGTGCGTGAGAGGGTCGCGTATCGAGTATTACTTCCCAGTTAACTAACCCTCCACACCCCAAAAAACTGCCAGCGATAACTTTTACCATAGCTGGCGGTTTCCTTTTGTGTGTGTGTGTGTTTGTGTGTGTTACCCGGTGGTTCGTTGCTCCACAGGAAATTTACGGTGTGCGCGGTTGGCTAGACTGATAAAACGCACGTAGTAACTGCCGAGTGCGATAAAGGTTCCTGGGATATAGCGGAAGGCATAGGGGAGCCACAGTATTTCTAACCGGAAGTAGCCACTCTTGAGATATCCTATCGAGAAAAACTGAAGTAACCATTTTCTTTCTTAAGTTGGTAATTTTTGTACCGGCCGTACCGATCGATTGAAATTAATATACCCAAAGAAATTACGTATCCTAAAATCGATACCGATGACGTGACGTATGTCTAAGAAAGATATTTGACATTTTAAAGAAATTTCAGCGGGCGTCCATCCATCTGGTATAAGCGCGGCGAAAAGTTCGTTAATCCATGTTCCAGGTTAGTCTGGTGCTTAATTGCGCCCTGGCAGAAGTGGGGGGGGGGGGGGGAGGATAGAGTGAGGAGGCGGGGGTGCTCGAAGGGGGTGCCGGATTAAGGAAGTTTACCAG
>JARQTI010000725.1:106074-139191 GCA_030142655.1 Trachelus tabidus
GTCTAAGAAACGTAAGTGCCCGTCGATCCATCTGATCCAAGCGCGGCGAAAAGTTCGTTAATCCGTGTGGCAGGTTAGCCTGGTGCTTAATTGCGCCGTGGCACAAGTGGGCGAGACCCGGAAGGGGTGCTGGATTAAGGGAGGTTTACCGGGAGGTTATAATCTCTGGTAAAATATGAATAACACCGGCCAATTTCTCAGGTTTATCTAAGAAGGTAAGCGCCTCGGTATCCCTATCCTCGCAGGTTAACGCACCCTTGGCAAAGGAGGGTTGAATAAATTTACTAAGAGTCTAGAGAGCAAAATCGTTTTTTTTTTTTTCTTTTTCGATCTCTACCCGATTCCCGTACACGGGGAATATGTTTGGTATCCATCGTCTCCGGGAGGGTCAAGGTGCTCCATTAAAATCTTGACTGCAAGGAGTTGATATATGCCCAGGTGGGGGACGCGTGTCTCGTGCACATTTGTCAGAAGGTTTTCCTAGCTGGGTTGCAAGGGGTCGTTACCCTGTCTAATATACTCGTCTTTCAACCTCACCCCCCTCCCCCTCCTCCCGATTCACCTGAGATCAAACATACAGAACGTATAGATATACCAAGAATGCTCGCGGCCAAGAATCCAATAGTGCAGGAATCCATGTATCGCCGCTTTACGAGGTTAGTATGGTTTTATTTTAAGGGTAGCCGAATGGCACGCATTGCCATTACCATTCGCCGGGGGATGCAGCAGGGGAATAAGGGTTGGTTAAGCGTCGTCTGGACAAGATCCTTGCCGGATATTGATACAGTCACGTCTCGATTACGGTTGGATATCGGGTTCACGGATACTGCCTGGTCAGGATAGTTCTTGGACGTAACCGGATAGGGGTTGGTGGTAGCCATGGTCTGCTAGGTAGGTTGGCACCAAGTTGGCAGAGGGGTAGTGGGGGTTGGGGGCCAGTGATATAGTTAGTCAGCCGGTTCAGCCGGGAACTTCGCCACCCCCTTCGACCCCCTAGGACTCTCAGAAGCAATAGAACGCAAGAAATATGAGCTTTTTGTGGTAATAATGCAGAAAGTACAAGGGGCCATCTTGGACTAGGGCTGCAAGATAGGGGTTGCGAGGTCTACCTATATCAGACACATATATGTATGTAGGTTCGCGTATGTTACGAGCATACGAGAAAATACCGGAAACCAAGACGAATACGTTCGGTAAAATGGAACAGCAGGTAGCACTGACTATAGCAGTATACATATACTATACTGTAGAGAAATTGCTGGCTGGACTGGCGAATCGCGGGCGAATCGGGCGCGATCAATTGTACCTTGGGAACTGGAGAAATGCCATTGTACGAGCCAGGCAAGGAAACTTTGGAATTATACATTAGAAAGTTCCGAGCGGAAGGAAGGAAGGAAGGAAATAAGGAAGGAAGGATACGAGACTCCCCTGAGCCACTGAATATAGTGCGAATCTATACGCAATATGGATCCGGCAATGCCGTATCTGGAATAGTCGAAGACTACGCGGGTAAAGATATTGTTACGGGCAGCAATTTAATTCAATGTTGATTCTGATTTAATTAACCCAGACCATCTTGACTTTACCCTATACGATACTGCAGTTACAACGGTAATATCAGTTGCGATATACGTATACCACCGTTCGAACAAATCATTGATACCCCGATTTACGATAGTTCATTCTCTTCGCTGTAGCAGCGAGTCGAGAAAACTTTCTAGACGAGTTTGCCCTTCGACCTTTATAAAATCAGATTCCTGAATGATCGAAAGATTCAGCCGAGTCAGCAGCCACACTTAATGACTCTATGTCACGAGCGGTTCTCGCTCGTTCTACTCTCTTAGCGTGAACTGCATTTTAAAAGTTACGCTAACCGTGTACGCACGAGCAAGGAGCAAGCAAACGTAATTGCCACTTAGACCACAGCTTAGTTTTCAAGCTGTATCAACATCGTTCTGCCTTCTATCTGGCTCCTCTAACTATTTATACTAGGATATTTTTAGCTCTCGCTGGTCAGCTGGTTACTGCTGAATTTACCTACTACGATAGTAACCCACGTGTACGTGGGCTCTTTATAAAATTGAAGCAGCGTCATGTTCGACTGCGCGTGTAAAGAGAATTCAAATAAAAAAGAAAAAAGAATACATTTCTATAGATGTTTTCGTCGCTGCATCCCAGGCGTTTGGATTATTCAATTTGGTAATGAAGGATGGGAGGAGGTTCTTGCGATTGATTTGTAGCGGAGAGACGGCTGATATTTCACACGGGAAATCATTTTCATAGTGAATAAACGAGTGACGGAATGTCAGGTGGGAAGACATTTTCGTGGCGAAATGCCACGAGGATTTGGTTAACCTTTTCAAAGCGGTTCTATGGGGGATGATATGGGGTATGAGCTGAGAATAAGTGAGGCAGCAGCCAAAGACGAGTCTAAAGATGGTGCTAGAGTAAAAGAGACAGAGAGAGAGAAAGAGAGCGAGAGAGAGAGAGAGAGAGAGAGAGAAAGAGAGAGAGAGAGCTGTGCTTTTTCCCAGAGATAAAGGTCACCGTAACGCCCGGCGAGGAACTGGCAAACGAATAAAACTAACGGCCATTAATCAGGCCTTAGTTGTCTCGGGCGTAGAAATAAGGCCGCGCGCGAAATAAAGATCTCTTTTTCAGCCGCTTTAAATCATGAGTTTATTTCGCCGGGAATCTTTGGGGGAGGGAAGGGGGTTGGCGTAGAGGGAGAGAGGACGGCACAGTCCCTGTACAAGTGTGTATATATATATAGGAAGAGCGGCAGTGAGAGAAAAAGGACAGAGAGTGCAAAGGTGGAAGGAGAAAAATGAGAGGAAAAATGTCGCAGCAGGATTCAGGTGGCGAAGTAAATATAGAGAAAGTGCTATTGGTTGATCGTGCTGAAAATATGTATCGGGGAGGTCCTTCCCGCCGACCTTTGACACAGCTCTAAGATTGACACTTCCTGCGATTGAACCGGAAGTGCGTGGTCGTAAGAGGCCGAGTATGCTCGCGGTTAGTCAGGACCTGGCAGATCCTTACGTTTACCGGAATATCGCAAATAAAGTGAACGGAGCTTTATTTGCGCGTCATTGGGGATCAATGTGTATCGACAGATTTCGGTCCATTACCTCTGAACTTTGATACTCTTGGGATTCCGCTTCAGGATCGCTTCTGTACGGAAGAGCGAGAGAGAGAAACAAGGAGAAAGAGAGCCAAGCGATTTCTGGACTTTGGTAGATTTATTAATGGAGGATTGCCCCGTGGCAGGACTTGCCCGTTTGACCCGAGTGAATTAAGTTCAATATTGATGGATGAAGTTTCAGGTAGGTCAGGGTACTTTATTATTTTTCTCTTCCTAATTTACTGTACAGAGCATGAATATTCAGGAGATGAGTGATTAGTTCAACTTTATTGTCCGGTTGAGTAACTTTGCGTCCCATGTGAATTTCCTTGGCGAAAATCGTATTAGGGTGAATCAGTGGTAAATTCCAGTCGGAGTAAAGTTTCGTCATTTCAAGAAAGTATAGGGGAGGGTGAACGTGTCCAAGGGTTATGAGAAGAAGGAGGGTGGGTGGTACCGGTATCCTACACTCGAATGGCTATAGCGATAGGGATAGGACAATTAGTCACAATCAACCTTAGTTATGACTTATTTGTGCCGGAGGCTGCCGTGGGCACAAATTACTTAACTTCGGTCAGTTTCTGCGAGTTGGACAGCCCTGGTTTGCTCCACGTTTACAGTGGTTACCGGTTATCTCATTCAGCTCCGAGGTACTTTGGAGCTGACTTTGCTCCATAGATTTTCATTAGGCGACGTCATGCTCGGTGGAGGCTGAGTTTCTTCGTCCCGATACTAACGTCCCACTAGTTACCGACAACGGGGCGAGGGTCAGTATAAATAACTTGTCGAATTCCCGAAAGCCGTGGAAGGTCTTTGGATAATGGAAGAAAGTGTGATAAGAGAGCGGGGAAGGGGGCCGAGGGGTGGTGGGATGGTCTTGAGGAAGTAAGGGTGGATGCGATACAATGGCAACGGGGGATGGCAAAGATTAAAAAGAAGAAACAACCCTTCGTTGTACTTGAACTAGTCGCGACAGTTTCGTGGGTGGAATCAGGTAAAAATGAAAAACTACCCGCCTGTTACGGAGCCGAGCTAGTGGAACTCGAAGTCGACGGGCGAATCAAGGGACTCGAGTTGACTCGAGTCACGAAAAGCTCACCGTGTGCACGATGCATTAGAGGTAATTGTTCCAGGAGTCACGTCAATCCACCACCTGGTATATCCTGCACCCTGCATCCTGGACCAGGACGAGGAAACTCCTCCGCGCGAGAGTTCCTACACAATACGTTGCTTCCTTGCTACGGTTTTCCAGTTCCACCATGCACTCTTTTATTTCGAGCGTATATCTCTAGAGTTTTCAGTCCACGAGAGGACCGTCTCCCGAACATCTGCAGAGTTGCAAGAGACAAAGAGAGACAGTGGTAGGTCTCCGATTCCTTTGCTTGGAATCTTCCTGCGCTTTATTGAACGCGTGACGGCAAGCTCTGAGCTTTCTTATATTTCCGGTACGTGTCCTGTCGCTAGTGGGAAGCTTTACGATTTTTCCGGTTATCTGGGACCTCCTACTGTGGCAAATCTATCTTCTATCCCCCCCTCCCTCCCGGCCATCGCGCCGAGTATAATTCTCATGGAATTCCTCAGAGTGAGAACACCAGGAGGCTCGGCCCGTTTTGCAGAATCATGTACTGCCGTTAAGGAATTTTATGCTTTTTTCCATACTTTTATGATCCAGCATCGGCTGAACAACGTAAAACGATATCACCCGCAGGAAAGTATACATATATTGCGAAGCGAGAACTTGTAAATAACCTGATCCTTTTTTTTCCATCGCAGTATTCACAGACAGGATTGGGCGGAAAATAAGATTGTTTTAAAGCGGCCCGAGATCCGATTGGCTGCTCGATAGGAGAGACACGTATCTTTCAGGTTGGGAAACTGGGCCAAGATAATACACGCGGCAGGAAACTAGTCTGAAATCTTTTGCAGGGTACCCGATGCTTTTCTTCGTCCTTCTTTTACGTTTTATTAAGGCGCTACCGAGCGAGACACGAGTCGTCTCTAACCAGCGACCTCCCGACTTTGTCCGCATCTCCTCGTTTTCCAAAGTCTTTTCCGCCACTATTCTCTTTTTCTCTTTTTCTATACTCTTTTCCCTGAATCGGCGAAACCGATACCGCTTCACGACATTACAGAAAATGTGGTAAACTTGGATATGGAATATTCTCCAGTCCGAAGAAGCCTCGGTATAAGAAGCACCTTGAGCAAGATGAATGAGCGAACGTTCCAAACGAAGACAAAGACAAATACAGGTGCAACAAGAAGAATCAATATGTTCAAATTGAGCGCAGTTAGTGGAACGTACGTGTGCCGTATACGGAACCTCGCAATCTTGGGACTGTTTTTTTCTCGGGCTGTCCGATATCGAAGTTCCGAGCGTGAGTTTCGTGTTCCGCCCACAGTGCCGTAAGCAGAAGCCCCCATAAAGCATTATTAATGCAAGCCAATCCCATCGCGGCGTGGAACAAATTGCCTCTATAAAATGTAATTTTCAAACTTCTTCCATGGCTAAATTTTTCAATGGGAAACCAGACATTTGCTTAAACTTGACGTAACAGTACATCCGGTCTGCACGTTCGATCATCCACACGATACGTATCTTGGAATGTCCACGTGCTCCTTCAACGCGAGCATTAATAAATTCGTTAAATGAATTTTCATCTTTTCTCGAAATAACGGCGTAATTTCTGAAAATCATTAGAAATTGCATGAGAACTCATTTACGTGGAGAGGCAAGAGAGAGAGTTTGGTCCTGGGCATGTCGACTGTATATAACGCGACATGAAATCAATACTGCTGACTCGTTCATAGAGGAGAGAGTAAGGGAGTTCCCGAATATATATAGAGAGAGGAAGAGAGAGAGTGAGAGAGAGAGAGAGTGAGAGAGAGAGAGAGAGAGAGAGAGAGAGAGAGAGAGAGAGAGAGAGAGAAAGAGAGGATGATATAGGCAGCCAGTGAATGCAGAAAGGGACAAATGTAAATAAATTTAAATTAGAAGAGGCTGAGGTGGGGGGGGGGGGGCGAAGGCTAGGCGGTGGAAAGGTGGCTGAGGATAAAGAGAGAGCGAGAGAGGAGAGACTGCTAAACCCGTCAAGCGGATTACCGGGGCCCGGAGTTTCCGTAGGAAATTCGCTTTAATCAGCAGTTGAAAATCCGTCGGTACGTCGCCGTTAAAGTTAACGTTAAAACGTTAACACTACGCTCCTTCACCAGCAACTATTATAGATCCCGTGCCAGCAGCGTAGAGCTCAAATGGACCAATTAGAATGCACAGCCGTCACGAGATCCTTCTGATCAATTAGTATTTTTAAATTTTACGCTAGAAAAATATTTTTACAATTTTATCACAGCAAAATTATCTATGCATTCAGTTACAGATTGATTAGTCTGTGATAAACCAGAGAGATAGAGAGAGAGAGAGTGATACAAAGAGATAAAGACAGACTCACCGGTGACTTCAATAATCATGGATGGATACCTGTTTCCAATTTGGCTTTCCTACCAATCTCATGCGTGATTATGGCAAATTATTCATAATCGAATTGGTGACACGAGAGCCGTTGAATTAGACTGATACGTTTGAGCTACACTGCATCTTGATACAGTCCGATGCACCAGGGAGGGAGAATGTTAATGAAACTTTCTTTTGAACTAGCAGCGCAATCTCTCTTGTTCCGTATCCTGTTTCAATTATCAGTTTGAAACCAAGCCCTGGTAATCAGAGGGACTCTCCTAGAAAGGAGGGTCTTTGCATGTCGATAGGCTCCGATTGGATCGTAGAGTATAAAGGCAAGAGAAAGAAGAAAAGTAAAGGAAGAAAAGGTAATAATGAATATGAAAAAAAAAGCCGTCAAATACAGTAGCAAGATTGTCGAAGTGATTCGGAGAAATCTGAAGAAGGGTTGGAGAAGACACAACCCCTGAAAAAATTACCAAGCACTTGTTTTTTATTTCAACGATTTTTTCAATAGTCGAAATGGCCGGCAAAATATTCGCGGATTCTGCAAGTTTTGCCGATTCAACGGGCTTAATCGTTTCGGTCGACGATTTTCTTCTGTGCAATATACCCGAGGTACGATCTATCCGTCTATATAGGGGATGAAATAGGTACCGACTGATAACGCTTCCTTATACTCGTATCCTGACTGCTAGGGGTTGATGCTGCGCGACAGCGCGCGCCTCAGTGTGTTCCATCAAACACGATTATGGCAGGGTGTCGTTTTTTACGAGTCGGCAAACAGGATCTCTTGCGCCGACGAAGAGGCTCATCCCCTTTTCATCCCTGGGACCACCGGCAGCCCATTTCCTCGCAACAGCCCCGACTACTTGCTGACGCGATAATAAATTCTCCTCGTACGTCTCGCGGCCCCATTTATACCCACCACCCTTCGCATTCGCCTACCGCCAAACGGAATTTAGCCGACCCGGACCGGCAAACCCGACAACCCCGACAACCCCGATCAGCCAGCGCACCCCGACCAGTCATCCTCTTTCCCAGGAAACCCCGTTGCGAAACTCGCGTCAATTATCAGGTCGGTATTTCCCAGCGGAAATGGGGCCAAATTCAAAAATTAATAACAACCAGAAATACATTCAGCCAGCCCTCTTCGTCGCACAGAGAACTAGGTGAGGTCACGGTGCTGCTGATAAAAGAAAAAGATCTAGGACCGAGATACAGTAACGGGGGATAAATGGGTTGGGTGGTAAATAATAATCTAGCGGTATCAGGATCCAATTTGGCGTCGTTTTTCCATTCCCTTACTCGAGTGAAGCGAGTTGGGGGAGGGGATAGTGGGGGGTTGCCGAACGTCTCTTTCAAAGGGTCGAGATAGGGCGGGCGTCTATATCGGATTTCCATTTAGCCTGAAAGCTGCCAATGTCAGTGCCGAGGGTTCCATCCTGCTTCTTCCTTCTTTCGAAGGAAAAAAAAAAAAGAATCTAGGAACGAACCAAGGAAAAGGGTGCAGTCGTATAGTGCACAGGAGGGAAAGCGAAGGTTGGCTGCGGGAGAAGAGCCTCCAGGCATTAGAATACCTTTCCCTTGGTGGGAGTCAAGTAGGGAGTGAAAGAGCGCGGCGCTCAAGGGAGGCCCAAGGGTGCGGCGCACTAGGGACTGCAGGGCAGAGCCGTCGGATTCGACCCCCTTTCTCTCTCGCGTAGAATCGGTACATCGACCAAGAGAAAGAAGAAAAAAAAACCACATCGGAGGGCAGCGACAGTAAAAACAACAAGAAGAAACTCTACGTGTACAGTAGGTGCATCAGGGGATTCTTGCACCGGTGCGCGCGTCATCCCGCGTGAACTTGCACTGCCTACCTGATTACAGTTACCCTCATGCAGCCCACAGGAAGGAAGGGTTCACTTCCAGAACAACCCTTACCACTCGCTAGGTACATCGTTCAGGTCAGTTACACATCGGCATGGTTACACACATGAGCGAAGTGACAAGAAGACTATGAAGATACCCAGGGTTCTTGGGTCGTTAGGTACTCAGTGATAAGCAAAGTGGCGACTGTACGAATGATCCAATAGTGCGAGGAGGAATTCTGCGAAACGTATCGGGACGAGGAAGGTTCAATGGGAGAGGGATGAAGGATCGAGGGTAGACGGGAAGCAGAGAATAAGGAAATACAACGCGAAAGTAAGAAACTCTGGCACGCGTGCTCGGATGTCGTGGGTGTGCGTGTGATAATTTTAAGAGACAATTATTTGTTGGCGACCGGAAGTCGATGACTCTGATTCGAGACAAAAATAAATAACGGGATTTTCCCTTTGCAACGTAATTTAGACAGCCTGACTTGGTGCGCGTATCGCGAAGGGGGGCCAAGGGGGTCAAGCATTTATTTCGCTTAAGACTATTTGCGAAAACTCATTTCTGAAACTGCTTGCTCGCTGAAGTGGAGAAGTGCCGTAAGGTGGAAGGGAGGTACCAGCTACTTTATATATGTCGAACGTACCCTATTCTGCTGTTCACCATTTCGCTGCTAGATTCCTTGGCTTTTTTCTTTTTATTCCTTCAGTGGCATGCTACCATTCCATATCGGACGTTTTTGCACTTACTAGGATAATGGGTAGGACCGGGGTGTGGTGGGGTTGGCTAAGGCATCGGGACGATAGAGGGGCGACTGGAAACTTCCTTCTTCCAGGGGATGAAGTTGCCTACTTGCTATTTCAGGCTGAGGGCTGGATGGAGTCTCGAGTACTCAAATTAACCTCGGTCAGCGTTACCGTATCATCTTCGCGGGATAGACTATTTTTTTTTAATATCAATTATCATTGATTTAATATCAACGTCCCGATGAGTAGGCAAGTACAGGTACGATAATGTGTAACGATAAAATGACTTACGCTGAGGCGATCAGTCGGGCGAGGCCAACGTGTAAATTATGAACGCTTGCTGTAGTTTGACTTACCTGAAACAGAGAAAGAAGCAAATGGTTAAAGTTTAATGCGCCGAAGAATTTCTCTAAGATATTCAAAGCCATTTCCGCAGGGAGCTTTAACTCTTGCTGGCAATGTAGTATGTATACATATGTATACAATGTAGTATGTGTATATATTCACAGAGCTAGCAATTAAACCAAAAGAATTTAGGGGTGGAAATTATTTTTCTAAGGATTGTTGCATTAGCGTTTCGAGGATCGGCGCGCGGCGTAAACGGCGACGTAATGAGTTTTGTGCTTTCGAGTCGGGACGCTTATTATTTGCACACTTTTGCCAGGGCTTTTCCGTGCCGCGGGAGCCGACGTCGACGTCGGCTATGTCGGCTACGTCGCCGACCTCGTCGTCGGCGAAGAGCGGAGGAAATTCTAATTAAAAAATTAACTTTAATTACGACCCGCCGTCGAGAGGTGGCGGTACGCAAGCACCAGAAGCGTCAGGCTTAAACTCAAATGCGTTTTAATCACCGTATACCCGGCTTTACCCTCATCCGCGCTGCACCCTTCACGAACTACCCCCTTACGTAACCGTGGCCACTCGACCGTTTGCTGGCCAACCGAAGCGAACAAAATTCGGCGCTTAATTATCGTCCGGAACGATTTTTTCCACAACCCATATAGAGGGGGTGGGAGTCTCCGTGGATTCAACGATATTCCCACCTTTTGAGGGAAGATTTCACGAAAACTACTCTTGATAAAATAAAATCATCCCAAGGCACAGCGCGAGGGTTGTTCTCGAGCTAGAGTCGAGGCGACCAAAGGCCAAACCCAATTTCGGGTATACAGTCTTGCCGCGACGAAAGTTCACTCCGACAGTGCCGATAAAAGCAACCCTCTCCGCGAAATGCGACGACTGCAACCCTCGTCACGTTGGACGCGCACGTTAGAGATTAGCCCAGATGGAGTGAAATTTTATAAAATATCACCACCAAGTCGAATCCGCGTTCGGATAATCGAGAAAGTCGAGAAGTTCGGAGATTCACGAAGCGGAGGGGGGTTCGTTCGATTTTTTTTGGGGTTCTTTACGAGGGAGTCGTCTGAACGAGTAGTCGAGGGAGAAGAGAGGGATGGTTGCACCCTTGCACAGTGACGGAATTTCAAGGGCGCACTTGACACCGTAACCTCCCCTTCGCCAATCTCCTGTAACCCAATCTTCAGCTATCCCTGAAACATCGATCTGTTGGTAACAGGGTTAACTACCCTTAGACGACGCCTCGTAGGAATAGAGCCACGTATACAGTTATACTCCGACACCCGTCAAGGTAATTCCACTACAGGGAAGCTGGGGAGAAGAATAAATGATAAAAAAAAAAAGAAATCTTAGAAACTAAAAGGCAGATAGGCGTGACGACACTTTTTCCTGTGATCGAAATGAGATTGGAAAACCAGGGGGGGGAGGGTTCCAGGTTCTGGATCTTTTCTACCCTCGTGAAAGCGGTACCCGCTTCCTTTGTCTCGAATCAGCCTCATTTAAATACTAAATTCCAGTACGAGGTTATCCCCGGGGTTGATTCGACCTCAGGGCGAGAGTTAATTGACAATTTCGAGAGCGTCGAGGTTTTCGAAATGGCGCATAACCAATCTACCCATCTTCCTTACCTGAACGGCCTGACACAGGTTTGTATCGCGAATATTCGTATACCAATGATAGAGCGAAAAAGAGAGAGTGTGAGAGAGAGAGAGAGAGAGAGAGAGAGAGAGAGAGAGAGAGAGAACACGATGGCATTGTACGGATCATGAACGTCCCCTAATAATTACGGGGATCGGAAACTGATTAAGGGTGGAGGAGCTAAGACCAGGAGGGTTGCAGGGAACAGTCACCAGGTCCTCTCATTGTCGAGAAGGGGGGGCTATTCATTTGCCGCATTATCAGCTCGGATCACGTGCGGTTGATACTCATCTTCTATAATTTGGCTATTGCACACAGAATCATCCCCCTTTCCAATCCACCGAGCGCGGCCGAGTGAAAGTAGGAGAAAGGCGATACCACGTCGCTGCCGTCCTTTCATTTCGCATTTCGCCAACGAAATTGAAAGAAAATATTACCCTATTGAGCGTACTGGATATTCCCTTCCTCTCTCTAGGCTTTCTCTTTCGAGCGAACGCAACCGGCCCTGCATTGATAATCTAGATTGGATCCAACTGGATAAGATCAAAATCACGTACACGCACATAGCACATGCACACGTAAAAGTAAAGAAGCTAAATCGTTTGCGAAAATGTGCCAGCGGAACCGGCCTTAAAATGACTGTGGATTCGACCGTAGGGGATGATCCGGAGGTGTAGGGGGTGGCGCACGTTGATAGAATTAAAGGGACTCTCTCTCTCTCTCTCTCTCTCTCTCTCTCTCTTTCTCTGTACTCCTATGGAGTATATAGGGGCGTATCCACGTGTGCGTCTTCGTATATGGGAAATACATGTAGGGTATAGGGTCACGAGCGCACATTTATCCTGGACTTAGCGAGCCTCGCCCATAATCCTTGGAGGCATTGAGTCGACCCTGGCAAAAAGCGTTCCCAGATCGGGCACAATGAAAGGGGAAGTTTAGGCTATCCCGCTAAGACTATAGTATGAGGGGAGGGGAGGGGTGTGTGGGTTCTCTAGCTGGAAAACAGGCTGACCCCTTTTCTGGTGCGAGACATATGCGAGCACTGGGGCCCCCTTCGAGTAATTGTCGTGATTTATCAAAACGATACCGCCGCCAATGCCGAATTAGAGGCGGTCGGCCGGTCGTCTGATAAGCTACGGCCATTGGTCGGATTCTCTCGGATTCGAGAGAGAGTAGGAAGATGAAACAAAAAATTCCTCATCTTTTTGCTCTAATTACTTTTTTTTTTCTTTTCATTTTCGTACAAGACGGGAGCAGTGTATTTCCGGTATCGGTCTATTGTGTCGTCAAGACATGTGAATTTGGTCATACGTGTTTGGCACATGTGCCGGGATACTTTTAATTTTTCATGATTACTTCAACGTGAATTTGTAAAATGCTTTTTTTTATTTTATAAATGTTTTTGTTTGTCTTCGCCATCCCTCGATATTCATCGTACAGATTTGTTTCTGTCGTCTAGGCTTTGTTGTAGACTTATATGATTTGCGAGGTACAAGTAAAGTATTACGCGTCGAGCCTGCGGCATCTCACCCTTTTGACTTTAAGGGTGACTTGCAAAGAAAGGAGTGTGTCTCGTGAAATTCCGTGGAAACGGCATCGCGACAGTTTCCATACCACGACGTAGTTACTGATATTTTCGATTGGAGACTTCCTGAAATTCAACAACGATTGCTCGAAGCGTTTTAGGGGTTGAATATTACGTATCCAAGCACACAGGGGTGTGTAGGACAAATCGGAAAAATATTCCTGCCGGCGTCGGGCGGATTGAAAAACATAAAAGAAAATGTAGAACAGCAGAAATAGGGACTGTGAAGATGCTCATGCAGATAAGTCATGATTCTAATCTGCTCGAATGTCGTTCTTAATTCTCCTTCCATCTCTCTTTCTCTCCCTTGCTCGATCAATTTATTTAATTTGAAATTGGTACAACTGCCGATCGCACGCTTCGATAACTCAGCCGATCGATTATCAGCTATCGATAGGAGCTCCGATCGGAGGGGTCCACGAGAGGAGAATTAGAGAAACAGATGGAAAAAGCTTCATGGATTCCCAGGGGATTTTATGAGATGAATCTTTAATTCTCCTGAAAATTGACATATCTTCCATTTACCAATCGATGCGAGAGAACGAAAAATAAAAAGGACGAGACTCTGAGATAAAAACGAGAATAGGTCATTCGGCTTACAAATAGGTCAGTTCCACTTTTTCTTTGTCATCTGAACCACTCAGCATCCAGCATATTTGAAAAACAGTTTACGACACATCCGTTATCGTCCTCGAGCTATTCCGATCACGTAGGATCTGCTATTTATTACATCTTGAGCGGGAGTAGCGGCGGGGTAGGAGAAGGAAGGGCGCGTTCTGGTTTTACCCACCTAAATCATTGCATCCCCCTTATTGAATGGAATCCAGAGATGCATGGCTTAGTGACATCCGCGAATAGGGGGAGATAAACTTTCCAATATCCACGAATAGAGGTGAAACGTATATCAGTAAGGGTTGAAAAACAAGGATGCCTTGAGCAGGAGTGATAAAAGTGACAGGAACCCTTATCGCATTGGATTCGAGAAAAATGCGATCTAACAGTTGAACGGTGAAGTGTGGTTCGTCGGTACAAAAATTTCGTACGTGCAATGGATAAGGCTTAAAAAATATTTTTTTTTAATTTTTCGTCCGCGTTTCCTTCGGTCTAAATAAAAGATACATTAGATACGCTCCTGGGCCTGAAATAATTGAGTCCAATTGGAGGCGGTTACTGGGCAGCGACGCGACCCTCTCAAATCTTCAGCAATGAGATGCTGGTCTTAAAATAGGACTTGGCCAGTATTTAGGTGCTCGCTTATGGAGCTTGGTATACAACAAGAGGGTCTTTTTCAGACGTTGGATATACTTACGTCAACCAGACACTTTATATGGTGTGACACGGGACAGAATAGTGTCCGTACATTTAGGTACAGTGTATGCCAAGAGCTGCGAGAAGTCCAAATCACATGTGGGCGAATGTTATCAGCATGGCTCAAGGGACACGTGGAACGCATAACGTCACAAGGAAACTTACGTTGCATAGAGAGACAGAAAGAGAGAGAGAGAGGGAGAAGAAACTATGTATACAGCATCCTGACAACAGCATAAAGATAAATTAATTTGGTTCAAACCTCAGCATAACAATCAACCCTCCAGACATCCTTCACATTCTAAGTAAAGTCTTTTATAGGGATGCTTGGATTCTTCGACGTCCCATATAAAAAATCTATACTCGAATTTCCAGCACGGAAAGAGAGTGAGAGGCAGGGGAAGGGGAGAGGGCGCGGTCGTTTACGAGTTTGAAAATTCCCCGTGTAAGATAAAACCGGCGCGATATGACGGGGCTGGTTAATTAACGGACTTTTGGGTAATTAGGAAAGGCTCGGATGCCTCGCGGTCCCTTTAGTGCAGCATCGCCAAGTTACCATCTACAAACACGTCCAGCTTGAAATTCTCTCACTAAAGTCCCCAGGGAGACAGTGTCAGCCGTGTACCTTTCTTTCGAATTTCTTCGTTTTTCTCCGCCCACCACCCCGCGGCCCCTCAACCCCACCAAACGCCGACCATGCAGCATCCCTCCTCTTAATGTCTCATCTCAGCCGCTACACAAAGACACTCGATAATATTTTCCCGACACTTTTAGCCCTCGTTACTCGCCGAGATTTCGAATCTCGGAGCATCCATCATCGAGTCGGCTACGGTGAATACACAGTCGCAGCAATGACAGTGAAAAAAGAAAAAACAATGACGGCTACGTGACTGTCGGGCGCACGTGCCGCAGCCACGTTGGACCGAAAGAGATATTTTCGACCGTGGGACATTTGATTCTTCGCGACTTCATTAGGCATTCCGTCAAGCGTGAGGCTGCTTGTCGTTTTTAAGAAGATACGGCAACGGACATTTTAAACTGGCCGCCCTTTAATCTCCCATTCGAAATAAGCAAGACAGGCACAACACGCGAATAACCATAGGCGTGCACGGTAGCAATGAGGACGGGAACCAGAAACAATGGTGAAAAAGAGCGAGTCGTCGTTTCGAGAGTGAAAAGGAAAGAAGAATTTCAAAAAACAACAGGCAGATGCTGCAGCCGTAAATTCGTGCGGAAGACGCGTGGACGCACGTGGCGCACGCATATCCAGATAATGAATCCCCTGCGGGTTGCGATCGGCGATAAGGCCTCTCGTAGACACGTGGCGGGACCGACGCCGAGCGTCGTGCCCGATGACCGACGTCGCATGGCTGACAGGGAATCTCTGTCGCCCTGTCATTTTTATTGACCGTCTCGTCGAGACAGTAATGCGATTTAAATCGACGTTCTGCCGGATTGATTTTTCAATTAATAAATTTCTCATAGCCTGTTATCGATTAGCCTTTAATTCGGGTTTTTATCTGACCAATCAAGAACCTACGTCTACGTACATTCCTTATCGGAGTGACATATAACGCAAAAAATGTCAGTCATCAATCGAAGGGCATTCGGTTGAAATCGACTCATCGGTTACGCGTCCTGAACCTCGTGTCCCTTCCCGGGAAAGTTTGCTTCTCTCAAAAACGAAAGTGATTCTCAGATCACGTTTAGCCTAATCACACCTCCCGAAGCACTTACGTAATTAGGAGACTCCTCATTCTCCCACTTCTTATCCTCTTTATCCCCGTTATCCCTATCCTTTACACTTTCCTTCTCCCTATCCTCTTTGACTCTCCAAGAACGCGGCGCCCCACGCACCCGTAAACGCACTAAGATATCTGGCTGATATCTGCCACGGCGTGACTTTCTAATTTCCCATTCCATGCTTTTCAATGTGGCCCAGCACGATCTCCAATTTAGATTAGTCTCGTCCTACCGCGTGCGAAATCTCTGTCTGTTTTATTTCCACCCCCTTCCCCCCATCCCAACCAACCCACTCGCTCTGACACACACCGGCACACCGATTACGACCCCTGTCCCCACCCATTTCACTATTCTACCCCTATACTCTGTGCGGCATAATACGAGTCCTCTCGATCGTCCTGCAAGCTCCGAGAATCCTTAGCCAGACTTATCAAAGCACCGGTGGGAAATTCTCCTGGAAATTCTATGAAAAAACACGTCCCGCGTACGAGTGCAAGTACACGCGCAAGGATGCTTCGCAATATGAAAGGAAAAAGAAAGAGGAAAAATTTCCAGCACATTTAATCCGCTCGAGGGACAAACAAGAGTTTAACATCCAGAACGGAAGACGAAATTCTATGAAAGCTTCGTTTCCCTCGTTATATGCTTTCTACCGTGCTTCGACTTTCTCCCATTCTATTCCCGATAGTCAGCCAAATTCTCATCCCGTCGCAGAGTCGGTCATTTCGGCCCGATGTAAATGCATCCTCTGGTCCATAGGTGCGCGCGAGATGGTACAACAGCATGTGTGTGCACGATGCATACCAAAGAGACCAGAGATACAGGCTCCGGCTTATTTTCAAACAGCCTTTGGATTAGCCGGTTATTGTTGTCTGGCACCATTCCCCGAGGCGAAATCACCAGGTGTCACGAGGATGACGGACACGTCGGCTTCCACGTTGACAACCGATGACGTTAATGCGCCTACCTGACCTGCCACAATGCGTCATTTATTTCGCTACCGAACTTTCCCCCCCATTCAGTATCTATATATGCATATTGTGTACGTATAACTACAGCTAGTGTATTTAAAATTTCCAAACTTTTCTTTCGGCATTTTACTACTGTAATATCAGCGACTGCTTTGCTTTCCAAGTTACAATCCCGACCCCACGTAACGTTAGTTTTTCCAATTGATATTAAGATCTCGTGGTGCTTCACCAGAGACCACTCCTGCTACGTCACGCGCGGGGTTCAACATCTCTGTGATTAGATTGCCCCGGCAGAGGACACGATATTACCTTGGTGGATAGTTCGCGACAATGCCGACCATTCACGAGACACCACGAGGAATCTCGCGTCTCCAGATATTAACTGTGAGACTGACCATCCGCGCCGGCCGGCGGAGAGTCGAGAGACGATTTTCTAAACTCATCCGAGAGTGAACGCGTTTCTCTTGAGAACTTTTCTGGAATTTATCATTCCCCTCTCATTTACCCTCTTTGTCGGCCACTCTCTACGTCTCTATGCCCTTCTCCCTCATCTTCCTCGTAAGCTCTCTCTCTCCATGAGGTTACTATGCAGATAAGGACCGGTGACGCGGACGGCACTTAAATCCCATTAAAATAGTCCAGAGTCGAGTTGGGATGCTGTAAATAATGAATCCTGGACCGTTCGAGTCTTTGCCTGTAGGCCATATGCATATAGATTAAACAAAGTATCGGTGACTAGGGAGAAATTTGAGGAATCATTGAAATTCAGAATTCCACCTACTACAAGTCATTCGTGAGAAACAGTGACTGGATTGTTTCGATCATCTCGGCTACTTTGGGTGAGATGATAAAACGGTTAATGATGATAGAAATTTAAGGTCCACGCCCCAGCCTCAATGATACGATGAACTTTACGATGCTTTTGGGATGCTTAGCCGAGGCCGCAGGGCGAAATGGAAACGATGAGAGATAAGAGAGTTTAACAACAAGGATGATTCTCGTTAGGATTTTAACGAGGAATATTAATGTAATGCTTAATTAAAGATCCCTCTTAAACCGAATATCATAATAAGGATTGTGGGGACAAAAATATATTTTAAATCCTCTTAATATTCTTTCGAAAGACATACAGAGAGAGAAAGAGAGAGAGTGGAAGGAGAGGGAGAAAATTTGGATGCGTGTGTGTGAGACAGAAAAAGAGAGCCCGCATTTACGCAAAAGAGCCACAAAAGAGAAAACATTGACACACGAGAATTGCCCACAGTCTAGCAGAGACCAAACCGTTTCAGTTTACAACGAACGGCCGAGCAGAAAAATGAATAAACAAATGAAAGCAATCCAATATAAGAGTAAAAGTAAAAGGGAATAAGCGCAAAAATAAAAATAAAATCCTCCCTTAGAAAGTATGGTTGGTTCCAACCTACATATGCTGTAAGGTTAGGACACGTAAGATTTAGTCAACTATACGTATATAAGAGCAGCAACCCCTATTGAAAATAGAAGCCCCCAGAGGGGTAAGCAAGGGAGTCAGCAGTCAGAGGGGGATTTTCGATATATTTCAAGATGCGTTATCATTCATCCACGTCCCGTCTAACTACGTAAGGGTAGATGAAAATATGGATAAAAGCTAAGCCCATTGATTTTGGCCAGGACCCGTCGATCCTTGGATAAAAAAGAATAAAGTCCTACGGTCGCTCAAGATCCATGAAACAGGACCTACCTTGGGAGAGGGGTGAAAGGAGGCAATAGCGCAGTCAGCAGTCGGTCAGGAGTGTCCTGGAACGTAGTCGGGAGTGTCCTCTCGTTACAAGCGAGTGACAGGAAAGAGGAGGACGGAACATTCCTTGAGGAATTCCGTGAGGGCCACACCCGGTACGAGACGGGCACTCCCGGGATTTTCCCTCCTTTTCCTGAGCTCCTGGGTAGTCAACTAGTGCAGTAAGAAGAAGAGGAATATCGCCACGTGTTTTTTCTTCCCTCTTCATTTTTTTTTTACGACTTTCCCTTTTTATTCTCTCTCTCTCTCTCTCTCTCGTACTCTCTCCCTCCCTCTCGCTCTATCTCTCTTTTTCTTGTCACCCAAAGGATTCGTCGAGGAGATGCCAGGAAGAGAACTCCTGCCGCCGAAGGCAGATTCGACGCAGTCGGTCCATTTGGTTCCGCAGTGGCAGTGGTCGCCATGGAAACCCACTCGGCACCCTCTCCCATCTCATCCTCAACCCTCGCGTCGGCCACCACCAACCACTCACCGTCCCTCCGGCTTTACCCTCTTTCCCCGGCATCTCATTCTACCTCCTTTGCAAAGTCGCATACCCATACGTGTCTTCCTCATCGAGATTCTCCTGCACCACCTGGCGGTGGCGTGTTGGGACGTTGGGGTGTTGGTGCGTATTGATGTCGGTGGGTGGGTCGGGGGGGTCGAGGTCGCCAGTAGGCTAAAGGGTTAATGGCTCCCTTGCCAGGAGCGTGACTAAGAATGAGGAAAACGAACGTCGCGATTTCGAAATCAGCAATGAAAATTGCCTGTTCGTATTCCCTGGGTGTTCGGTGACCAAGGGAGCGTTAGGACGTCGGGACGCTCTCTCATTGGCTACGTGAGGACGTATTAGGTAGGGGTTGGTACACGCGTAGGCACGTATCCAGCAATCCTCGTTCACATCGAATATTCAATTTACGGTTATTGTAACCGCCATCCTCTTATTTTCTTAAAGTTGGCTCAGGGTGTGCAAGTTGGCAGGGTTGCCATGGAGACGATTTTATGCGATTTTTCGTCAATTTCAAAAATATTTCCACTCAGTGCCAACCGGGATAACCCAACCTACGTCAAGATAGCCAAATATGTACGCACAGTGTAGCGCGCGGAAAAAAAAGTAACCCTGTAAATCTTTCCATAATCTTTAGCCACGCTTGGAAAATGCCCGAAGCCTTTCGGTAGTAAGCGGCCCGTCGTCTCGGAGAGGTTCAAGCAACTTTTGAGACGACCTATAGTCCCGTATCGATCCAACGGCATTATTGCATCTGAGCCGACGACCTCAAATCCACCCACCTGTCCGTATAGAGAAGAATATTCATATTTCATCGCGAGAGGCAGTATACGTGCATTTTCAGTGGGTCAACCAGACCCTCCCCCTCACCCCCTAGCCCTGATACCCGAGAGTAACGCACGGGTACTTAGAGCAACCCCCTACACCACGAGACACCGACCCACCCACCCCTCTCACGGAAACAACGTTTCGCTTTGAATTCTACACTTGCACCGTAAACCGCCCCCATTCAAAGTATTAGAAAAGCTTCTAACGCAAAGTTGAGTCGGTCCGTAGCACATCTACGAACGATATCCCGAACATGAATGAAGCTGTAGAGTGGCTGTGGATTTGCCTTTAGGGGGTGCGCGCCTGCATTATTTATAATACTGCAGGAAAGCTTCGCCAGAAGAATTCTACCCTTCGCGCCGAAGTAACAGTTTCCCGAAGCTTTAGCAAGAATTCCGGAGAAATGATCCGACTTAGAACCCCATACTCGATACGGCACTCCAGCATCCCCCTGGCGAATCTCACGGAGGATTGGACTAGGTTAACTTGGCACATAGCGCCTAATCACATTCGAGTGAAGATCGGTGACGCGACATTTTCCTCGACGGGGTTGAAGCTGTTAAGCGGTCACGCGGGAGCTTAAGACGAAACTTCGAACGACAACCTCGGCGAGATGACGGAGGCTGGAAGGTAGCTGCGCGTCGTTTAAGAAACCGGAACAATCGGGACTCGTTTAAGGAAGTCGGACAGGGATGTTGGGATAGGGATCAATAAGGTCACCCTCGTGGCAAAGAAAGGTCAAAGCCTCATGGGGCGCATAGATAGAGAATAGAAGGTGGCTATGGAAGAGTAAAGGTCCCAGCCCGTAAACCAAATTCTGAAGGAGATTTGCTAATCCAGGGTCGCACAGTCGGTCATTATTTGGTGTCGCCTGATCCCGCAGCCTGGAGGTGGGTTCGGTAAAGCAGGATTGGGTTCCGGCCAAAGGGTGGACCCGTGCTTAGCCTGTACCACACGGTATTTATCCTACGATATATCAACCCCTAGCAGAGCACGGTTAAATCCCTACAGTATCGCGTTAGGATTGCATAACGTTCTTCGTCCTGGCGATCCTTTCAGGGGATGAAGGGTGGTCCCGAGACAGTTTCTCTCTCTTTTTTTTTTCTTCTTCAGAACCTGTCAGTGTCGCGAATAAGCCAGCGATAGGTATCGATCCCCGTTCGGTTCGGCGCATAACTCTCGACGCGTAGCGAGTTATACGATATATCTGGCCGAGCGGTACAACGTTCGAGAAACCAACCCTTAATCGTGTATAGGAGGGAGGGAGGAGGTAAAAGAAAAAGAGGGTAGCAGTAGGTAACGTGGAGAGGAGAGCGTGCGTGCGTGCTTGTGAAAACAGCGATATCGTTATTTATGTATCGGAGGGGTAGGAAAAGGGCACCACCCCCCATCTTCGACCTCCCTGGCGTGTCCACCGTCGTCCCCACCGAATTTACGGTTAGACGGGGAGCAGAGGCTTCTTCGAAAATTCTAGGATTTTACACGCATCCCATCCCTTATATCCCCCAAGGACTCGAACCGAGGGTAGTCCTGGCGATGGCGATGCTGCACGTGGAACGCGAGGGATGCATTTTTTACAAGAATTCACACGAGAACCACGTGACGTGTGATCTCGATACGTTTTCGGACATTTATTGAAAATTACCTACGCGATTCGCCTCCAATATTAAGGTAATCCGCCCCTATTTATCTTGAGCCCCTATGAAACTCTGAAAAATCCAGTCGCAGGTAAACTGCGATAAACTTCGCGAAGGGTTGAACGTACTACCGATGATTTTCATAGAGGGCTGCGCGCGCACCCCCTTACCCTCCCGAAGCCAAAAGGAAGTTTCTCCTTATACCGTCTGGCGAATCTTTTCCACCCTTGAATTGAGGATACCGAAGCGAGAGGACTGCTGAGTGGTTGCTTTCCTTGCGGCTTTGTTCGGCCCAAGGAAGAGACCAGTGATTAGAGGTGATTTCATTTTTCCACTGCTCTCCCTCGCTTGAATTCGCCGCATTCCTCTCTCATTATTATAAAGTCACTAACGAACCAAGGAAGCACCCTCAGCTACCCTCCAATCTTTCCTCTACCATCGCCCTCCTGCCTTGGCCAACGGACCAAATCAATTCCCACCCCACGTCAGGGCTGCAATCGCAAACACGAGATTGAGCCACTTACCTGTAAGGAGTAATGGCTGCGAGTTACTCGTAAACTGCCCTTTAACAATTTTTCAACTAAATTATCACGAAACTGCCGCTTTAATGGAGTCAACGAGAATCGCTCGTCAATAGTATTGCCCTCTATAGTTAATCAATTAATTAATTGAAAAGCTCCGAACGAACCTTGCACGACTTTTGTTTGGTATTATTGACTATCCGGGTGGCGGCTCGTATCCATTGCTCGGAGACGGGGGTTGAATTCAAACTTCCAATCCCTGGACTGTTGGAGCCAAGCCATTCGTTAGCGAGGAAAACTTTTAATGCCTACTTTCGCGCACGGCTCGCTTCGAGCCTCGTTTCGGTTAAGGAAAAGTCTAGGCCTTTGGCAAAAACCCACGCGTCATTCCCGATTTCAACAGGATTTTACGTTGTCGGGAGTAGCCCGAAGAAAAATAATTGCTACCACGAGTCACGTAAGGGGATGGGCAACGGGAGCTCGACAATGAATGCCAACAAAATAAAGAATTTCAGGAAACAGGTACTTACGTAAGGCGCCCAATCAATATGTAAATCCAATACAAATTAACGTTCCTGCTAAACAGCCCCCAGAGTCCTCACCCTCCAAACTCCAATTAACTCTCGGTAAATGTGTCAATAGATTAGCGAAATCCCGCAGTCCTCGCTACGGGCCAAAATACAACTTTCCTGAAATTTTTCATTAAAAAATTTATTACACCCCTTATATATTCATTCGCGATTAAATCAACAGTCCTGCCGGTTATGTCAACCCTCATTGCCGTCTCGCCCGATAGACACGACCCCCGTCTTCAGCTTGTACATTGTTAAAGAGAGAAATCCAATACCCTTAAATTCAACAGAATATAAAGAAATAACGATAGAGGCTGGATAGTTCGTTCGCGTCGATTGGCAAAATAAAGTCAGCCCTCCGAGTGAGTGACGTACCCGGGGAGAATAGCGAGATATTGTTTTAGGGGTGCTGTCCGAGCATCAGCTGGAAATGTACAGGGGACGACTGCACGCATTTCAGCTCATAGCTTCTGCATCGTTTTACGGCTCCAGCGAATTTCGCCAGGGGGTTGAAGGGGAGTTAGGCGAGGGGTTGGGAACGCGGATATCCCACCGACGCGTCTCTGTGTGAGCGTAAACGAGGAAGGTAAAATGGCCGCGGGGGACGTAGGGGGGTGGATGGGGGTGGATAGGGGTGATACGATGGAAGTAAATTGGCCTCGGTGCGAATTCGGAATTTCGGCGATCGGTATAGGAAAAGGAAACTGCAAACTACCCTGGAGGAAGCCGTGGCCCAATTAGAACGATTTACGGTATAACGTGGAAACGGGAGTTTCTCGTAAATTTCACTTCGGGTCGGTACTTCAAAAGGTATACCCACTCGGAAGTTCCGAACCGATAAACATTTTAATATCAAAGCCCTGAGTCGAGAATGGCAATAAAACACTCGTTGATTTATTAAACGGAGACTCTTACGCGTTGAGGCGCGACAAACCGAGAAGAAGATACGGAGGAGAGAAGATCTAAGGAAGACTCGGAAATCGCAACGGGCAGCTGGTACCAATTGTCAAAGGGTGTATGTGTAACGTCTGAAACTTTTATTATCGAATAAATAATAAATATAGATTTAAGAAAAGACCCAGACAAGCACCAGGCCAATCTGGAGCACGTAACCGAAGACTCGAGTCCTCCCAGGTATTAAAAATAATTTATAACTCAAAAAAGACTACGCCATCCAAAAACCTTCACGAAGTGATAATCCGATACCCAGGCATCCCTTCGAGTCATCCATTAACCATAACGTTACGTAATACGAGTACTTTCCTAAATTCGCATCAGTCTCAGTTACCTTCCACTTCTGCTCCAGTTTGAAGAAAAAAAAAAAAGCACAGTCATAATAAACTTCCCTCGAAAAAATCCCAGAGAAGCGAATCCTCTTCACGCTTCGTCATCGCGCGTCGCACGTCGTTACGATACACTGAGATAAGCGTTTTCTATCGTACAAAATCAGGGTCGTCGGGTGTTGTAATTAATCAGCCATTCATTAAACTCGTGACTATATACATAGCTCGATAACTCGTCGGCGCCAATATAGCACCGCTGTGGCGTAAGGGTTGCTGTACTGCCCGCTGATAACCAGTCCGAGTATGCACGCACAAAGAGTTGAGAGTTACTCGTCGGGTTTTGCCCAGAGGATGGTGGTGGTGGTGGTGGTGGTGATGTAGCAGGGGCTGCGGTGGCTATACATTACGAGCTTTAGTAGGGTTTAGCCTGACGTTGCCCATGTACCGTGTCGTGGTCACTATTCTAGCCTATCCTGTCATGTGTGGAATAGTGCGTGAGGAGGAGAAGGGAGGAGAGTTCCACTGGGATAAAGAGAGATAGAGACGCGTGTGTACGTACGTTACACTGCACGCACACGATGACGGTTCCTCGTGTGAGAGAGTGCGTGTCGGTGCGTAAGCGTAACCTGCGTCATGTAGATACAGTTATACGCATACGCATGTGTTCAAAATATATATATATATATATACACACGTATATGGCACGTAGCATGGGAAGCTAGGCTTGGCCTGGCCGAGTCATGTAGTCTCCGTGACACCCGACCTCGTCGACCTCGATAATGTCTATCAGCTCCATCACGTACTTCAGCCACCAGCGTAGACGTTCGGGACAGCTTCGACTCTCACAATCATTCAGATTATAACTCATTCAATCATGCGCAGCATCCGCGTCGATACCGGCAGACTCTTTCTTCTCTTTTTTTTCTCTTGAATTGATCCAACCAGCCGCCGCCGTGAACCCAAGTGAGGAGTCAAAGAAGAGCAAGATGTTATAATATTTGGTGAAAATTGGTATTCGCCCAATAGACGAGGTACGGGTATCTCTTGTTTTATCAGGGAAATGAGGATCTTCCAAGTTTCATCGGGTGAGTTATTTATGGACTTTTTTCGTTTCAGGTGGAAAAAATTGATAGGAGGGACGTGTACAATATAGATAGATCCCGGGAATCTATACGAATTAGAAAATCAATTCCCAGGACATTAACCGACCTTCTACAGGCTTTGCTAGTAGAGCTGCTCGATGAGGTACCCTAGACCAGGACCAGAGAGGATCATGATCATTATCAGAGCACAGAGTACAGTATTGGAAGCCAAAGGAGAACTCGAGATTCAAATGGATATTTCATTGGAATTGAGAATTCAGCACGCGTCATGAGATTCCATGCTCCAACAGCCAGGGGTCCAAAATTTACAGGATGGATCTGATGGGAGCGAGGAAAGGAAGACGAAAAGAAAGACAAGGGAGATGAGAGCCGTCATTCGGTGCGCAATGCCGAAGAGACGTGCAGGGAGGTTCGTGTCTAGGTGCACATGTATCCCCGTACGTATGAACGTAGAGACCGTGAAGCACCGAATACCGCATTCCTTATACTTTTTCACGCTTTTAACAAATTAAAGCAGAGAAATAAAAAGAACACGTTAAAAATCCCACGAGATACGTAGGTAGGTAGTCGACAGATGAAAACATGGGTCCAGACTGTTGAGGAGAGAACAGATGAGGTTGTGTATGGGGAGAAAAAGCGAAGAGAAGAAATAGAGAGAATAATGAGAGAAGGAGGAGGAGTTGGGGGGGGGGAGGGGAAGCAGGAGAGTGCGACGAGAGATACCCAGTGAATATGTGGAAAGAGGAAAAGTTCAGAGATGGGGAGAGAATATGAGGTATTAAAAGAGAAAAAAAAGAAAAAAAGGACGGAGGCATCGCGACGTCGGGCGTCCGTCGGTACTACGGTTGCACAGAACCACCTCGCTATTATACTGATTACATTTTCAAATGCGCGTCCTTGTCCTTCCTTGCCTACCTATCCTAGCGGTGCAATTTCCCCAGCAACCACCGGGGTGCTTTGGCGTCCGCCCCCCTCTCCCGCCCCTCCCCCTCCCCCACCCACCCACCATTTTCTCTTTTCTCCGAGCCGCGGATTTTTACGACACTTCCGCTTCCCTTTATTCGCTTTATACGCTTTGCGGAAATTCTTTCCTCTCTTTTCTCTTCCATCCCGTCGTCGCCTCGCCTCCCACCTCTTCCACCTCCTCCTCCTCCCCTGCACCCTCTCCTTACACTTTTCAACCCCTAGAAAACTCATGCTGATACGTATGTACACGCAGGCAGATGCGTACAGCCGCTTTGGATATCCGACATTATGTGCACACACGTCCCTGTGCCAGGAATCCAGCATCCCTACTGGTGCAGGTGTTATACGTGTACGTGCGACCCGACGCCACTCGCGGAAGAAATTTACGGCGTAGGAAGCATCATTTATCTAAAGAGAGAACGAGGGATGAAAACGTCCGAGTCGAAGCACATAACACGATTGTGATAGTGTGCCCGGAAGAGATGGAGAAGAAGCGTGATAACGAGCGAAGAGAGATGAAAAAAAGAGAAAGGGAGGAAATAAAGAAGCAAAATGTCTTGACTGCATAAAGGACGATTTACATGATATATTGACGGCCGGGGTCGGCGACCATCAGGCGATTATTGCCAAGTAACGGACTTCACTATTTTTAATAGACGGCTTTCGTCAAAGCCGATCTCTCTCTCTCTCTCTCTCTCTCTCTCTCTCTCTCACTCTCTTCCTTGGATGAAAATAATTGCATCGCTACTCGGAACTTCAATCTTCTCTACTTTTTTCGTCTCCCTATCATCTTTATACCGTCCCAGGAGAAATATCGCGCCAAGAAGACAGAAAGACTTTCAGAAGATCCAGACAGTAAAGCAGATAAGTTGAACGGAGATAAGAAAAAAAAAAGAACAAAGAAACACTAGCCTCCTTATCAAGAGAGCATAGTTAACGACACGCTTTTTCTTTCTTTCTTTTTTTTAACGGACATGAAATATCGATTCGATCCTTAAAATCACGTGATAACGATGACAGGAATAATTACAAAACGGATAATAAAAGAGTCAAGAGAATTTCAGCAGCGCTCAGGCGCCATCGTTTCCGTCTCTTTAAAAACTGTCGTAATAGCATGTGTCATTATTTTCGCGAACAACTATTTTTGTCGCAGCCAAAACCAGTGGGTTATTCGGGGGGTTTGTCGGGTTTGTCGAAGGGGCACGTGCACGTTCCTTAAAACGCGAACGTGCCTTTCACGAGGTTCTGTGTTCAGAGAAAATACAAGTTGCATTTGTTTTCATTAAAATTCCACGCCTCGTTTGTTTTCACGCTGCCTTCTATTCTCGTCGCTCATTTAGAGTCGCCCTAAACTACCTCACTACGAGCAAACTAAGGCTACCGCCACCACTGTTAATAGGATTGCCGACCATACTTCACCTCTTAAAACTCGCCAACTTCAACCCCTCGATAAAAGCCCTTCGACCCTGTCAGTCAACCCCTAGCTACATGCTTTATTGGCACTACGGTATTTTTCTATCTTCTCTCTTGTAACGTCTGCTGAACCATATGCAATTTGCGCATATTGTCGCCAGTCCTGAATGCCTCGATGTTCCCGTCGCCAAATTAAAATCAACAACTTGACTTTATATTAATGCCTCCGATCCCAGTGGATCTGAGAGGAAATTTGGCAAACTTTATTTAACGTTTGTAGCAGGATGATAAACATTAATAAATTTTATTGAATTAAAGAGAAAATTGAGGGATGAATTTCACGAATATTTCTTATATTGTCCAAACAATAAAAGCAGCTCAAGTGTTATCAGATGACAATTATCAGGACTGAATTAATCGAGAGAGTTACGACCTGTCGATAAGCCAACCACTTGGGATCTGTTTTACTTGATAATTAATTACCCCTTGATAAAGATGTACGCTGGTAAAAGGGTTGAAATGATGAATTCACACTATCTTGTCGTTAATGGTACATATTTCAAAGATAACGTGCAAATTTCGATATTTAGCCGGGCTTCATTTCGCATTGAAATTGTTCTTGCAGTTCGACCTCATTTGCCAATTAGCAATGCGCCGCAAACGAGAGTCAGATGATAACGAGATCCTCTTCCCTCGACTCGTTTTACTGATTCGCAATAGTACAGTTTATTATTGCGAGTGCGAAACGATCGAACAGCAATTTCGCGCTTTCACCCTTCGCTCTCGGGAGGAGAAGCGTCAATTAAATGGGAAAGAGGAAAATGGCCGCTTTTCAAAATATCCTAACGCAAATCTTAAAACCGCGAGGATCATCCTGAATCACGATAGTTTACTTGTAGGAATCGTAATTATAAGTTTTCACACAGTTGCACAGATTATGATAATTATTTTCTGACATATCCCTCGCGTCATTACGATTTCGTGAAATATATCGTTTCTACCCTCGTAATACAAGATCGGCGAGTAAGTCGAGTAAAAGTGCAGCAGATGGGCGTGGTGGGAACGTTTCACGTCATAAGATTCGTGCACTGAATAAAATAAATGAAAAAAGCTCCAGCTGTCACCGAAATCACGTGAAAAGATAAATCACAGTAAAATCCGGAGTAATATCACAAAATCACGAACCTGGCTGGTACATTTGTCCTCTAGAGCTATCGGTAGAGCCTTTGCCTCTCTCATTGCACAGGACACTTCACTATCACTTATTTCACCATTATCGGCACAAACGCGCGGCAGATTTAAATCGCTAGGAGACCATCGGACGAGTTTAAATATCCTGTATAGCACTTAAGTACACTCGCGTTTGCGTACGTGATAACATTAAAGCCGATATATCTATAAACGATACAACTGTTACGGAGTGCGGGAGATGAAAGGAAAAAATAAAAAGTAAAAAAAGAACTGACAAGAGAGGATAGGAGAATCAGAAAGAAAAATATTAAATGTCAGAAGCCCGAGGGATGTTCCACGGACACGGTAGAGAAAAGTCTTTACCGACGGGGATGGCGTTGATATCGGTGCTGGAGGATGGACATAATATAGGTATAGGGAGCGCACAGACTGTATATCGGGTTATCACGGAGTCGTATATGTGAAACGCGTGGACGCGCGCGAATCAATGCTCACTCTACGGGAGCAGCCACTGCACTGACTAGTTCCTCGTTCGACCCAAGTCACAGCTGTACTCCCACACAGCGCATGCGCAGAACATCGTCAACGAAATGCGCCGTCGCCAGCCCTACCGAGGAGAGCTCTACGTTGCGTCACCCTTCTCTCTCTCTCTCTCTCTATCTCACCCTTATACTGTTCCATGCCAGCTTCATCCCCTAAATCGGCACTCGGCACCCCTTGGACTCCCAGAGCCCTCTGGCCCAGAGCATATATCGCGTCTATCCAACCCCTACCGTACACACACTACTACGCCCTGACTCCACTGTCCAAGTGTGTTCGTATAATTTAGATAATTGGAACGTGATACACTTATTCTTCTCAAAGAAAAATTCCACCGTTGCACCTTGATGTTCATTATGCTGCGCATTTCTAGATGCATCACGTGATGCAGGTTCTACGTATGTGACTTGATTCGAGAAAGATGTCACGTCGTTTTGGAGTAGTCCCAAAGTCTGTTGGGTCCAGAATATCCTTAATTGGTTAGCGGTGATTCATTCAGCGACCATTCATTCTAACTAACTACCCTACGAAGGGGCAGAGAGACCTTGCCTTGGGCGACAGCCATCCTAATCTTGGCAGGCCACACAGTCCATGGTCCTGAGCAAGAGAGCGTATCGGTCCAGGACCGGTAGCCTGTCTGTCATTATAACGCGTGATCAGATAAACAAACGCACGTGGTTACCTGGACTGACATAATCAGCCGTTCAGGTGAGACTCTCGCTCCTGTAAACGTGTCGGTAGTCAGATCATGAGAATAGATTAGACTCGTCATTGTGTCGAAGTCACGTGGGGGATTGATCATTTAAAGATCTTCCAGAGGAATCACTGATTTAGGAGGATGAACGATGAGAAGGGGTTATTGGTACAGAGATACGTATAGCTGGGAATTAGTTTGAGGGGGATATGGAGGCTGAGAAGGGGTGCGGCTTTAACAAGATTAGAGATTTGTTAACCTTTCCTTTAGTGTTTCACTTCGTTGAATTTATTCGAAAATTTCACTTATCGTTCATTCCTTTATCATTATATATATTTATGTAAAAATGGTCTATTCTACCGTGTATCAATCTTGAGATTCTCTGTCGTTATTATTAGGATAGATAATTAAGGGGTAATTTCATTCCATCATCCGTGAGAACGTTATGCTAGACACCACTTCGGAATTACGATGCTCCGATTATGACTATCGATTTCTCTGAAAGCCCAGAGCATTTACCAGAAACTTTGAAAGCACTACCAAGTGGAATAACGGCCCAACCCTCGCCTCGCCTAATCGATCACAATTAATTATCGCACGATCACAGTTACGCAAACAATACAAAACAGAAGTCGACGAACGTAGCAGCACAATTTATTCAGCATCGAAGCTCTGAATAATCGAAAAAACCCATGAAACTCTTGGAATTTCCTTTTTTTGTCTTCTTTCTCCTGAAATTGAAGGGAAAGGCGTAAGTGCTCTTGGTGTCGTATCTCACAATGCTTCTCGGAGCACTCTTCGATATTCTTTGTTTTTTACAACACAACCTCACTGAACCTCAGACGCCTTGAATTTCCCTGAAATTTTTATCAAGCCAAGACGGACGAGAGAATGAATTGAGTGCGGGGTGAGAATCTAGGAGGAAATAAAAAAAATCTCATGCATCCCCTAAGACGACGATGGCAGTGATGGCTTCCTATAGATACGCCTTCTCTCTCCCGCCTCTCCGTCAACTCTTATCAGTAACCGCTTTCCGAAGATTCGTATAAAGTCTTCGTCGGGGAGATGAAATAGAGGGATGACGAGGGGAGGTTTGCGAAAGGGTGAATAATAAAGTCTGAAATTCGAGATGCTGAATAAAGGGATGTCTTATCGATGAAGGAAGGAAGCGGAAGGAAGCGGAAGGAACGTCAGAAACGGAATCGAGGGGCAATAGGCAGGGGGGTTGGTGGGCGTATGTACTTCAGCCAAAGGAAAAGGGATGCAGAGTAGGTAGGAATAAGCTACGTTCCTTCAATAAAATGGAATATCTAATAAGGGACAAAACGCAGTCAAGGGAGGAATAGGTGGTAAAGTAGCTCTTGTTCGATCTTCCCTATACCTGTGTCTATCACTGCGCTAAACATCCATCGCCCTTTAGAGGCGAATTCGGTTCTGCGCCAGCAAGGAAGGAAGTGCGCGAGTACTGTCGTAACGTAGAAGTATCGGTAACAGTTCAAAGGGAAGTGTAATAGAAACTGCAACAGAAGTGTATTCGAGTTTCGAAATGGATCCTCCGATATTAGAATGTCAAAAAGACAGCAGCCAAGGATAACTCGTAGTTCAGACATCCAAGATACATAGCAGACAGTGGCACGAGAGGATCTGTAGTCCTATCACCTGACGCGCCTGTCGAAAGAAGGGTCAGCTAACTACCCTTGCTACAAATACTTTCTTCGTCATCCCCTTAACACTCCCTCGAGCAAAATCGGTACCAGCAGCAAGCGGACGACGTCTGGCGACGCCTTCTTATGACAGCGAAGCTCGGTAAAGCTCGACCGGTAAGAAACCACCCCTGAGAGGGGGAGAGAGAGAAGGGGGCACCCTTGTAAAGACATTACTAGCATCCCTCATGTTCAGCTAGGAATAAATAAAGGCGAGGCGTTGAAGTATTGTCGTCACGGCCCAGGGGGTTGCTGCTGCCGCAAAATGCAGAAGAGCTCAATGGGGATGATGCACGGTATCGTGCAAGGGCTGTATATCGATATATCTATATGTATAGACGGTATATAAATGTACATAGGACCTAGATACGTAGGAATGGTCCCTGAATAAAAGCCCTTTGGCTGGTACGTTAAGATGGATGGTTCGAGTGCTTGGTTCCTGCATGGGTGTGACATGCACTCGGAAACGTGTCTCGTGTCACCGAGTTCCTTCTATCCCGTGTGTCGTCTTCACCTTGGATGTTATCGAGGAACTTGCCCACGAAGACGGATCCTTCAGGAATAGACTTCTATCCCACGGAAAAGACCCTTAACGAGCACCGTCACAGACTGATGGCTGTCGATTAATACCAGTGACAATAAGAACTGATCGGACTTTAGCCTTGTAGCTCAGTTTAGTATAAAGAATGCCTATATATGGTGTCACTTTAATTCGATCTTTAAGGTAATCTAATTAAAGTGAAGCTTCGAGGAAAGATCGAGAAAAATGATTCGTGTCTCGGTAGTCTTGTACGCGTCACGATACGTCGATTTAGAATGTTCTAAATCCCTTCTGGAATTCTTATGGAAATCGGTGATGGCACGATTCCCAATGGGAATAGGATGGATTAGCTTGTCAGTTTCTCTTCTCTGTAAATTGGACTGGTATGGATTTGTTTTTTCGACTGTTGGTACAGTTAATATTTAAATAAGCAGTAGTGTGTGTATGGCAGGTGAGTCGTAGCAATCGACAGAAGGATATTGATTTCTTTATTTTTATTTGGAAATATCGTTCGGATATTATTTCTGGATAATTACGGATAAAATTATTTAAGCGATACACACATAAAGCTATCAATCCCGGTCAAAGTTTACTTCGCAAAGTATCGACTTCTTTCCCATCATAAAGATCGGATTCGAGTTTTCATACATCACAGGAAGTTTCTTGGATGGGGATGATTTAAGAGGAAATTGAGGTATCATCGAAAAGCCCACTTATCGGGCATTTACTCATTCTTTCTGTGTTTTCAATTTTGTGGATTTTTTATCCTTATTTTATTTCGCGATACGACCGAGGGGTGACTCGCTCTGTTTTATATAATATGTCAAAGAGAATGTAGACCAGAATGAAAAAATATCATTTTCTTGGGATGCCAATAAGCTGACAAGATATGTTTTGAAATTGGTTCGTTTGACTCAGTTGAATTGAAAGTAGTTTGAAAATGTTAAATTATATCAGGAACATAAGGTTGGTCACAAAACAGTACAGCAGGATTTTCGTGTCTCTGTGTCAGAGAGAGAGAGAGAGAGAGAGAGAGAGAGAGAGAGAGAGAGAGAGAGAGAGAGAGAGAGAGAGAGAGAGAGAG
>JARQTI010000725.1:139270-185891 GCA_030142655.1 Trachelus tabidus
GAGAGAGAGAGAGAGAGAGAGAGAGAGAGAGAGAGAGAGAGAGAGAGAGAGAGAGAGAGAGAGAGAGAGAAAGAGAGGGAGGGAAGGAGAGAGAGAGAGAGTACCTAGAGAATGTGAAAGGATTCGCAAGGGAGACGCAGCATTGCTTCCTAGTTTAAGTATAAGGTCTATACCTACCCCACTAGTACCTTAGAAGAGACTCTAAGAACTTCGAGAAACTTAAATGTTTATCGCAGCTCGGTCTGGATCAGCTCTACGGCAGCCTGTTACTCGCTAAGTGGGTTTGAAATTACGTAAATACACGCTAATTAAAAACTACTAACTAGGTAAGTATACACACGCATACACGTGTACAAGAGGAGCAGCACCCACCGTGAACTCTAGAGTCAGAATCCTCTTCTAGCTTCCGCTACCTGATCTGCTGGCTTCTGCTTCCCTTTATTCTTATCCTTACCTACCTACCATCCATTGGCTAGATGTAGATACTTGTATAATAGTCAACTGGCGATTTACAATAATAAAATAAAGAGGCAGGAACGTATAAGCCGAAAATAAGAAATTCGAATTTCAAAGAAATGTGAAATACATTAGAATATACTTTTTTGGAGGAATCAAATGAAAAAAAACCTACCGTTTGAGAATAGCACAGAAAATTGTAAGAGACATTTCAAGTAATCCGTACTATTTATCTAGTTCAAGATTCCAAAGAATCAAAGATTAAGGACAAGTTTTGATTGTACGAAAGCCACAAGAATTTCTCAACCGATTCTCGATGAAAACCAAGTGACTGTTCAGAGTCTGCCATGTTTCCGTTCCAAGTATCACACTGAGCACACAGTATGAATCAAGCTAAGGGATACCAAGTTGGAAAATTGCGACGGACCTTTTCGGTTTGGAGTTATCGCAAATATTTGTTTCCACCAGAGAACCCCAGCCAAGCATGGCTGCCGAAAGGAACCTGTACGTATACCAGAGACTTTAAAAGGGAGACTTCGCCATGCGTACCGCTTGTCTGGAATACTAAAAATCTTCAATTTCCTAGGATACACCGAAACGATCCGTATACCAACTTAACCACCGATCGCCTGTCTCCCCACGAAACAAGATAACGAAATAAACTAGAAAGTCAATTTGGTCAACCCAGAAGCAACTTTCATATATACATTTGCCACGCGGTTACCCGTTCCAACCAACAATGCATTTTACCAATTTGATTATAACGTCAAAGAAGGACACGGTACTTCGTATCTTAATCCTGAGTTCGGTACTGGGCATTAGCCGGTGCCATAATCTTCATTGGTACCAAGAGCTGGCGGTACGTAGAGAAAGAGGAATGACTAACCTAGGAAGGGGTCTTCTTAACAAATAGCCCTGATTGTCGAGTACAAATCACCGCTCGGTAAACTCGGTTGCGGTGCGGCGTCCGGGTCCTGGCGTAGAGGATGCGTCTTGCGTGAGTTAGGACCACGTTGCTTGAATAATGCATGTGTCGAGAGGCCTCCACTACGTTCTCCGTATTCCTGCCACCCTTGGTTAGGCCCTTTACGCATTGCCCTACCCATAGATACTAATTTCGAATGCACCGCAGCGACGCATGGACTGTACTTACGTGACTGTGGCGAATTGCACATTGCCTTGGAATTATTTTACAATTACTTTTTGCAAGGAATACGGTGAGTATTCACGGGATGACCCCCTTTGTACGGATTATAATTGTTTTTACGTTACGATGAAAATGTTGGAAAAATTGAGAGATAATATTTCTGGCTAAAAGTCAACGTGAATTATTGTTCTCTGTACTTTGTCTTCCGCATGGTCAAATGTCAACGGGGATTAACAGTCACGGTTTTAGGGAGAAAGGGAATTTTTGACGAAGCTGGAAGATAATTTTACGTGAATTGTTGGTCAAATCGAAGTAGGTCGGTCGATATATAAAAAGTTTCATATTGGTATTAATGTCCAAGAAGTTTTCAGCATAAAGTGGAAGCATCGAGTACTTTTCCCTTTTTTTTTCATTTATGTCTAAAACTTTTTTGTCACTTTTTCAATGTTATATAAGGTAAAGGACAATACTAATTAAAAGTAACACTGAGATTTTGGTATCGTAAAGAATAGCGAGACTAACAAAAAGAATTAACACGAATCCCTATTTTATTTTCGATTTTTCAGAAATCTTCATTTCCACATTCCATCCTGTGGATGCTGGGTAAATAATATAGGATGACATTTTTCTGAATGCTTCTTGGAAATTCTGATATTCACAATATTCGTGCCGGAAGTCGCGATAGAAATTGTAGATGAAGGTTTGGATTTTCCGGATATTGTATAATTAATTGAAATAGACAATGATTGTGGCTATTTTGTTAATGCAACACCACGGTTTCCGTTTTATTAATTATCGACAAGTTTGTAATTGCGCGGTGAAAATTCCAAGCCATTCGCATTGGAACGCCTTCGCTCTAAGTGACTCGTAAAGGGGGTGCTCGGTGAAAACCTTTTTCATTGCGATAAGTTTTCGCAGTATAACTTTATTCTGCAAACCTAACCTGACGCCGTATAGGAATGGAAGCAAAGTACGGCAAGTCTGGCCGCAAATCATCCACCCTGAAGAGGGTGTATCGATGGGGTCTCGCTGGGAGGGGAGGGGGGTGGGGTGCGTATGGCACATGGATTTCGTAGGGGTTGTCAGGACGTCCTGTGTATATTTTAGCGTCTGTGAATAATCAGCAATCAGCAGTGGCTGCGGTAACGGCGGCGGCAACAAACTACATGTGCATATAGTGACTAAGCATGCAAATTTCAGGGACGAATCTGTGATTTAGAGGGTCCTGACTAAGAAATTTCCTCGCTTCGATAAAACTAAGTGCACGAGATTCAATGAAGACGAGTTAAAAAAAAATCAACGGAAAACCCAAAGCCAGAATACAGACCGACATTTTTTATTTTACAATTTATAAGAAATTTCAAAATGAAAATTTAATTACCATCGCTAAGTAATTATAGAATTTATGGCCATTCTGAACGAGTACTATGATGTCACAGCCATAATCCCTTCCTGTTAACAGACCGGACACATACAAACACGAGAGCAAATACAGAAGGAGAGATGCTAATTCGCAGTCGCGCTTCGATAAATCGGCGAAGCGTATTTTCGAAGGGTTTGCTGGAAAGGGAGGATTTCCAGAGAGGGATGAACGGAATGTGCGGAAGGGTAACAAGAAGTGTAAATGTTTGGCCCGTCCCTGTCCCTATGTACAGTAGAAGTGGCGTTACCAAGAGCCTATGGTGAAGCGAGTTCGATCGGTCGAGATCTACTTTCCGAGAGAAGAGATATGGGCACTGCCAGCTCATAGAAGATATTGAAAAAGAATTTAAAAAAACGTGCTAAAACTAAATAATGAAATGCAAGAGATCACCACTTGAGACAGTACTAAATAGATCCATCGAATATCACGTAAGAGTTACTAGGATCTCTAAGGAGAGAGGACATGGGGATGAGAGTGATCAGTGAAGATCGTTTCTCATGGGTGAGGTCCGCCCCGGTAATTGACAGGCTCATGCTCGACGTAACATCCTCTCGAATAATTGGTGATCCTATCGTGGTCGAAGATACACGAATAGTGAAGAGAAAAAGGAAATACAAGGTGTAGGAGAACGGAGCTGCGTCCAAGTCTTGGCGGATGCTGGATCGAATGATCCTGATCAGATCGTATAAGGGTGCGGTCGGGGATACGCTCATGTCGGAGGTCCTGTTTTATATTCAAGCTTCTCGTCCCTAGATAAAGCTATCTGATCTCTGGACCCATTTACATCCGTGATCTACAGGTGCCTTAACCATCCTTATTCAATCTATAGATACGGACATCGGAACCATTACCCTCACCTGGTACCAATGAGAATTTCACCCGAAATCCTCAACCGTCCTCTGTCAGCATAGAACAACCAGGATTCTCTTTGGGTCTTAGAGGATTAGTCCCAGACACTCTCGGGAGGATTCAAAGGGACCAATTTACATGGACCAACGTCTGTCCGCGTCTGATTCGACGTCTTTATATTTTCAATCGACTATTGATTGACAACTGGTCGATTCTTAAGAAGATATCAATTCTATAAGTGGATTCCAGTAACATTATCTTCTTTTTTTCTCCAATTATCATTTCACTCGTTCAATTGGATCTTTCTGAGACTTTTCCTTTTCTCCCCCTTTTTTTTTTTTTTTTAATTTGAAGCTATACCTGCGCTGAATCTTGCTAATGTATTTTCTAAGTATGCCCGTACTGTAAGATATTCCGATGGGATATCATTCACACTGCTCCTGAGTGATCAACTGCAGATCCCCTGCATACTACAGAATTTTTACTCGAGTCCTCGCCAACCCCTATAGTCTTGCTGCCCGCGGGGGGTTGTCTGGGGCTGAAACGCGAAAGAGAGTTTACTTCGGCTTCTTCGAAAGAAGACTTTCGGGGGTCCCTGTCGGAAGTGCGAGGCTGCAAGTTGCAGCTGCGAGATTCTCACGAGAGCGTAGAGAGGAGAGAGTGGCAAGGGACTAGGCTTCGAGGAATGGCAATGTACAAGCAAGATAGAAAGTAGATTGGGAGGGAGAGGAGCAGAGAGAATTAAAGAAATACAGCGAAGAGAATAGAGCAGCGAGCAGAGAAGGAGCGAGACTGGAAAATGGCAAGAGGAAAATTGAAATGGTAAAAGCGGATCACGAAATTTTTAGCTTAAAAGGGAATTATTGTAAAAAGTGGCAATTTACATTTGTCACGGAAAACATTTCGGGTCAAAATAATTCATCCTATTACAATTCTATTATTCTCTTTGATCTTTTATACGAAATAATTCGACAAATATTTTCTCTGGCTCTACGTTTCATATATCGATACCGTGCATCCTCTCAGACTGATATTTCATCTCGATGGCATCAGACTGGTGGAACCTCCGAGAGGAGTGGGTGTACCACCCCTTGCCACCCCCCTCTCCAGCAGCAGCACAGAGTATGTCTCATTAAAATAAAGTTTTACATCGCAGAAGGCCACGATGTTTCCTCACCATTTCTTGGCTGTACCAATAGGACGTTAAGGGAGGTGAGAGATGTAAAGTAAAGAGAAGCGTAGAGAGGACGCCATATTTACTTCAGTTCTTAATGAGTTCCGTGCCTGCACGCACACATAGACAGAACTGTAGAGACGTATATCAAGCTGGAGTAAAACAAGCAAAGGAGGAAGCAAACCCTTGGAATCAGTAGGAAGTTCAAGAAAAAGAAAGAGAAGAAAGTACAACGAAATAGAGGAATTGAAGATTTTTACAACTTTTGACACAATTCAAAATCCAAACTTTCACCTCCATCAGCAATCTCTATGGGTATGAGAAGGTTGCTGGCAGACCGACCACACGACTCTTATCTTTCTCTACCTTTAAACACAAGAAGAAACGAGAGTCGCACGCCGTTTTACGGCCCGTTAAAATGTTCCGCCATGCACAATTTATGCCATGAAAAGCGTTCACGGAAACTTACTTATTTTTTTCATTCACTCCACTCACTTTTTATTCTCTTTCTCATCGAGGATCCTCCTTACCGTCCCAGTCTTTTCTACGGTCACGGAAACAGAAGTCGAAGAAATTCATAGAAAATCCGATCAAATTTGACTGTAACGAAAATACGTTTCTGAGGTTACGAGCGATCTTTTGAATTTTCAAAGCACGAATTATTTTTAAATAACGCGACCTCGGTACTGCGGATATCTATGGATACGACAAGTCAGAGGGGTGGCTGCGCCAGGGGGTGAAGGGCAAACATTGCGAAGCAGAGCACAAATATTAAAGCTTCGATGCTGCCAAACTAGGGGATGAAATGGCTGCCGAAGGGGTTAACCCCTGTTATGTTTACTCCTGAGCGTTCGTTATCGTTCGCTAATTGAGCCCTTGACGCGGTAGCATTCATAGGATGTGGTTGGCCCACCAGCGTCACAGGTACAACCCCCTCTGAATCCACTTGAACCCTTGGTACGACGTTCACTCTTCACGAAGCTCACTGTCAATGTCACCCATCGATGTATACAGAATTTTCAGAAAAATCATTTATCCCTTTCCGTCAAAATTATTATCTAATTGCTTACTCGCTTTCTTTTGCGGTAATATTACTTCTACGTATCTACGGAAGATTGAGAATCCCACTCAAAGAAAAAAAAAAAAATTAGAAAACAGAAAAGTAAAATTCTCCAGGGCATTTCAAACGCAGAGCTATCCTGAAAGTCTTTCCCCGCGGAGGATAACTAGCGATACCATGATGGATCACTAAAAAAAAAAAGTTTTATTTCACATTTACATGCCAGACTCTTTGAACTCCCCTAAGAATCAAGAAGGGAGGGTAGTCTGTTTACCCTCCACCTTGGATCTATCAACTGACTGGCTGACTGTCAATAGTACCAGCAGTGGTTATGGTTACCATTCCTATGATACACAGAGGAGGAACATGCTACGGGAGAAGGAGCGGATGGTGGTTATCGACGCAAGGGTTCGCCCGGAGGTTCGATACGGGTGGAGGCCATATCAGAAAATGATGATGTAGCCGTATGATGAAAAATGGCGGGTTTGAGTGAAGTCACCGGAATGAAATGCATGGATTGGTTTAGCCCCGGGCACCAGCCACGAAGCTGGCATAGACAGCTGGTGATGGATTACTGGCGTCAGCGGCCTCTCCTTTACCAACACACCCGCCCCCTTCGCTCCTTCTTCTGCCTACCTATCCACCTATCCACCTATCCACCTACCTGCGGCTACCAACCCTTATTCTTGCCTCACAATGACACTGACCCATTCACCACTTTTCGACTGTCCCCGAACCCTTCCGAAAACACAGGTAAGGCTGCAGGGTCGGCCTGATCACGTTTCATTTCTATCCTGATTCCGGCCGACGCATTTCTTAAGGGTGTTTACACGAGGACTTTTATTTATCGCTCACGTCACTCTCTGGGGCAAATACGTGGTTCCGCAGAGGAATCTCCCTTTTCGTCTTGTACAATTTTCTTATTTCCTTCGGGATGACGATTCACGAGCTGGCAATAAATTCCGCGAAACTCGTCCGGCATATTCTTATCGTCACTCGTTCATCTCGGCGTTCTTGGCCAAACGTGATATCGCGTAGGCATCCGACCCCTGCTGCGATATAGTGTAGATATCAACCTACGAGAACCTAACCATCTACGCGACAGCCGAGGAAAATATTCAGGAACGGGAATACGACAAGGGCTAAATGGTATCTTGTCATTTTCCTCTGAAACTGCAAATTCTCAGCGTTCCTTATCACGTAGGAATTTCCCTATTCTTTTATTTTTCATCTTTCGTTTATATGGGTCAGGAAATATTTTTCTCATAGCTCCCAGCACCGAAGTCTCGTCGATATCATTATTTATTTCATCTATTTCACTCCCCTTAGGCTTCGATACGGTAAAGACGTATTTGGGTCCGTTATACGATCATCTAACGAAATCGATGATCCACCTCAAATCCAATAGCTCAAGACTATTACGATTCATAAAAATTTGTAAAATGATTTGAATAGCGAATCTCGTGGAATCCTCCATCCACAAACCAGGATCAGCACCAGAGTCAGAATCGGATAGTTTTTATAGTCGGAATAGAATTCGAAGCTTGAGAGTTATAACTGTTCGAATATCGACAAGTCCTGTCGATAATCAATATCCATAGAAACTCTCCCGGTTAGTTGCGTGTATATTGATTCACTTCCCCTTTTATATTATTTTACTCCATCCTCTCCCCCCTCCACAAGCCATCTCGTTCGAATTTTTTAACAGCAAATTGAAAAGCAACCCGACCCCGTCTCGTACGTATTCTGCGAGAGCTTATTCTCACCCTTAAAAATAACTAGCTCTATCACCCTTCCGTCGGGATGGTTCGGGAACATTTCGATCAGCAGAAGAGAAGACCACTTTGACGTTATCTCGGCCGAGTGAGCGAGGTTATCTTCTGAAAGCGGCTTTGAAGGCTCGCGTGTAAATAGCTACCCGGAATAAATGATGATATTGATACTAGGTACATCTAGTCCACTGGTGCTACACGTCCTGGTAGCAGGACATCGCCCTGAGGGCTTTGGGTTTAAGGACGGAGCGGGTTTCTATGCGAGCGACCAGAAGAAAATCATCCTTTATTCCCCATCCAAGCGTAAAAGTGCTTTGCACGTACAGTGGACTAAACATTGAAAAAATTATTTAAAAATCCTACGCTACAACGGTTTTATTTTTTTTTTCTTTTCTCAAAGGCCAGAGTCAAAGTTCTAAAGGACGCCAGACGACGCGATCGAGTACCAGGATTCTCTTCCATGGAATTAAATGAAAAGAGTGCGGGAGTAGGTAAGGTTTCGTTATGGCGGCAGGAAGTGCCTCCGGGAAATTAGTGGATTATTAATTGGCAAGTTTACTTTCTTATGGTTGAACTACGTGGAAACGACGAGGACTCTTGTCGCGTATGAATTTGTCGTTTCTTGTTTTACTGCTTTTGGTATTGTTTTGCCTGCATCACTCACGAGCGACTACAATGAGCAAGGCCTTCGCGAGGCTTCTGATGTTTCAGGAAATAAAAGTAACTGGACGACCCTGATCTGTGGTCGCACTTGGAAAGTTACACCTGTCTCAGCGTATCACTGATTTCCCATATACGGATAGTTGGGTCATATCTAGCAACGCTACGAAGTCCCTTGTACCGATACCATTAGTGAGCACAGGTTACGATCTACATTAAAAAGCATTAAATACTGAATATTTATAGATTTTTCAATAATTTTCTAAATTTCAACCGTCGATTGCATTACTCCTAGACATATAAAAAGCAGATACATTTTCTTTCGTATAACTAGGTCAGCATTAGTAAATTTGACTGATCCAGAAACACACATTCCAGTTTTTGCGAAATCGCCAAATATTTCCTATAGTCAAATGTTGCCTCGCATCAAGTGCCAACATCTCCTAGTATCTGTATAAACAGTATGTGTGCATGGACAGCGAAAGAATATCTCCGCTCTAAAGGACCGACGTACTGTCCATCAACAAAGCATACTTTCTAATCTCAAACATCAGTGCCTGGATACAGTAGTGAAGTCAAGATGATCAGAAATCACTTTAAAGAAATCCATATCCACGTGGCTGCACCTGGCACAGATGTACCGCTGACACGTCAGACCAAGGCCTCTAATAAAAAGTTCTATAAAAGGTAAAAAATAATTTTCATAACGATTCCTATGCGAATTCCAACCTAGAAATAATGCTCAGGAATAAAGATCCTTATTCCACGAATATCTGCTCCATGATTCAAAGCAGGTATACACCCCCATATGCGGTGTCAGTGCAGCCAGAACACAAGGCAGCCAAACGTCATTACCGTTTACAATAAACTCCACTGACAAATGGCCACGAGACAGACTCCACGTCCATAAACCTAGATAACGATAACCCGTGTATGGAGGATACACGGTATCCACCAGCCAGTGGTTCCCGTTAATGTCCCGTCACGTAATCCACGGCTTGAACTGAGCCCTTCGAGCCAACCTGCCACGGGCACGCATTATTCCATTAGGTTGCCCGGGAGGTCGCGAGGCTCTCGTTAACTTGGGTCGCAGATTTTAAACACGCTGCTACCCAATGGGGACGATTTCCTGTATCCATTCGTACGATTGTGTCTTTTCATTCCTTGCCCACGTTACTTCACTATTTACTTATGGTTCAGCCTTTCTTTCCTCTCAGGATCCCACAGCACCAGCCCCTTAGGATTCTCGGCACGAAGTTTCAAATTACAATCGCACCCCTAACGCCACCGCCACGACTGTTTACGTACACCCGATCTTCGTTCGATGAATCGAAATTAGGGGTGGTATCGGAGTGAATTCACCACCACCACCCCCTCCCCCGCCGCCCTTCCCGTCACCTTTTTTTTTCGTTTCTCCCCAAACCGAAATATCAATGACAAACTTTTATAAACGTTGCCGAAATCGAACAAGAAGAAGGGTACACGATGGGCTCTTTCCCTTTGTATTTCTCTTTTCAGTTCTAAACCTCTTCTCCCAGCTTCGTTAGCCTCACTCTCTTGCGATGGTAAAGGGAACAGGCAAAGCTTTCCAAGCTGAATGCTAAGCCACCGTTTATGTACAGTCAATAAAAACTTTCCTCCTTCTCTTTTTATCGACAGAGAAGGGGGGGGGGGGTCACGTGCACTAACGCGAATACTACCGGTAAGGCCTTCCGACGCCTTCCAACCCTCTTCGAAAGAAGGCGGACATTACGTCAGAGCAGTACGGATTTTATCGAGATTAGTTCCCCGTGTAAGTTTTAACGAGGAGCACTCGAGTGGCCGACCAGTTCAGGCAGCGACTACTGGAATCCGGGCTAATTATGCTCCTTTTCAGTTTTATGTTTACACTCGAGGAACGAGCTTCTCGCGAAGAACAATCGGAGCGGCTAGGGAAACCAATGGACTTTACTTCCTCAAGGTATCCCTGCGCTACCGCTCTATATCGGGCAAACGAGTGAAATCGATCGAAATACGTCCTGCTGATTTCACGAAGGAGAATTGCCCGAAGGAGCTGCAACTTTCTATTCTCTGCGAGGAAGTTCAGTGTGCTTCGCGTGAAATCGTGCGTTAACGAAGCCCCGCGGTTCCATAATCGTTGGGATACCCGATCGTGAACGGGCTGCTCGCAGACTTCGCTGCTCGAGTCATCTTACTCGGGGATGCTGTAAAGTTGGAAATTAAGAGGCGAAATACGAATAGAGAGACGAGAATTGAATTAAACGACGAGACGATGAAATATTCAATCTCATCTTCTTATCACGGACTAACCTATTATTTACAGGTGAATTTACAGGACTACCACATGACGTCTCTAGGTCATCTAAGGGCTTCTGTCCGAGTAAGATACAGAAAGTAAGTTGGCTCTGACAGGACATCTCGGTGGTGTACGTCCCGAGGTAGATCTCCTCAGGGAGCAGAGAAAAACTCCCACAGCATTCCTGGAATGCCTACGTCGCGAACTATACTTCTATACTGTAGTAGGCACACAGAAGCGACGCTAGGAACGCGCATCTACCACCTGAGGACTTGGTTATAGAGGAAAAGGCTGCGTCAAGGACTCACCGATTTGCCCTCCAGGTGGTGCTGCTTCTGGAAGCTTTCACTGCCTTCGCAGTCTGCTCTTATATTTTCTTCCGTCGGAGGGAGCTTATCACTTATTACGTTTAATCAGACGGTTACTATAATTCACGCGGGGCCTCTGGCTTTCTCGAGGAAGGTGGCTGACGCCGCCTAAAAATCTCTATCAACGTGTGTGTGTACACATATATATATATACGTAGACGTCGAGTTCCAAGGTCACATCGAAGCTGCCGTGCCTGTAGCCAATGGGAAGACGAAGGGAAGCCGATGAACTGAACCAGGAGCAACGGAGTCCCCCGGCGGATGGGGTGGGAGGGTAGGGGAGGGGGTTAAGGGATAGGTTGATATTCGAGGGTGGATGGTGTGTGCTCGCACCAGGTGTTGCGACAGTTACTTTTAAAGGGGTTACTCCAAGGGTTACTACCAGGAGCAGCTCCCTTCTACCAGCCATTCCCTCCCTCCTGCCTCGTCGACGAGACCCTAACGTTCTTGGACTCGCCGTGAAATTACGAGGTGACTTTCGAGGCGGGAGGCAAGTACTCCGCCTCCCGGTGAGCCAGCCTTAGAGTGCCGCTACATAGTCCTCTTGAAGTAGCGTTCCGCCGTACTCAAGTATTTGTTAACGAGCGACGCTTGTCGCGCAAATTAACGTTAAGCTTATTAGGGCATCGTTAATCAACGTTAATAGTCCATTTTTGGGACGCGTTAAGAATTTTACGACTCGCGCGGTGGTTGGCGTCTCTAAACATTTTTCCAAGGATTTTAGCGCAAAGGGGCGAAAGAAATTCATTGAACAGCATCTACTTTTATCTTTCTTTGCGAACAATCTATCGGTACGACCCAGATAATGTGTATTACTCATATTTAACAGCTGTCATGCAATCCTGGACGTTAGTCACCATTTTAGAAAATTTTATAGTCAAAACTGAGAAGTTTACCAAATATCATTAGCAAAGCGTCGATTTGACGGATTCGTTTCGAAAATTTATGAATTTTTGCATTTTTCTATACCTGCCGTAAGTGCGAGAGAGACAGACCTATTGGCATTTACGTGCACAAGAGAGAGACAAACATACGCCTGATCGAAATCGCGGGTAACCCCCCATGAAATTTCAAACGGGCTCAGAATTCTTAAATGAGTCTAATAATTAATTTTATTTTAACTGATTATCAATTTAATGATAATTCTATAATCTTATTGGTACCACTGAGATAAACACAATAAATTCTGTATATCATTTGGTATATCAAACGAGAGAACATCACATCATTAGCATGTTCGCCCGCAGTGTATCCAGTCTCTAGCCAAGCCTGCCAAAGAGAGCCATGCTTCTCTAAACTAAACTAACAACTCAACCTATCCCATCCAACGTGAAGCGCATGCACTATGCATGCAAGGTGTTTTTCTTTCCACACAGTACGAGGTCCACAAGGTACGAGAGAGCAGCCTTGCATCTATTTCCACCTCGTGTGCTGTGTCTGCGGGCATAGGAAAATCCGTGGCAACAAGGATGCACATTCTTCCTACCGACATAGTACATACCCACGTAGTGCGCTTCTATTCAGCGAGGGCCATCTTGAAAAATTTAGATGAGCGTAACGAGTACGGCCCTGCTGCCCAGGCGAGCCCGGCGGAAGTCAGCTTTATGCACTTTTTACGTGGATCATTAATATTTTTTTTCATTTCGTTTCTCTCAGTCAAAATTCTTTTTGGTTACTTGAAAATAAGACAGAAGGAGGCTATATCGTCGATGGGTCCATTAATTGTAGTAACTTTTGGATTTGAGAGAAAAGTGTTAAATAAGGACGGTCGAAGTGTCGACCAGAATTCACGTCTGCAAGTGGCAGAACACTGCATGGGATGCTGGGTAAATTGTATAGCGAGAGTATATCGCGCTTATGGGTTGGCTTTATTGTTTCTAAGTGTATCAAACGCATCTTTGACGTCGTTCCTGACTGAGACGTCGACGACTAGCGTTTCTCCAAGCGAAAATTTACGTGAAAGATAAAGCGCTGCCCCTGGAACATATTGGCGAAAGATTTAAGCACGTGGAAGTAACACCCCTTCGGCCCTCAGGAATTTGACAAGTGCTTCCACATACACGTGCACTTACGTGCATCCATCTGATCTCTCGATATCCCGTAAATTTTCGCATTTGAACAGTCTTATCGTTAGACGTACTCGTGAATTCACCTGTACATACAGTTGAATGCGTATGGGACGGGCACTGGTCAAAAGAGTAGTTAGAAAAAAGTTTCGTGGATCCAGCAAATATCGAGGGCAATCGGGTAAACCGTGTGTACATAGTGAAAGCGTTATGGATTCTCATTAAGTATATCGGTCATAAGTATTTATGGGGGAGAGTGGTAGGTAACGATATGGAGAATAGCATGAGCGCGTATTAGTCGGTCATTAATTTCCGGATTTTCCATGGGATTTATTTTTCACGGCAGCTGAATTCGGTGGTAATTGGGTATAAATCACGGGCTGCTTCGCGTTCGGATTCTACCGCTTTGTATTTGTTGCATCATTAGCGGACATTATGTCTGGCGTGCTGGGTGACAGCTCGGCCAGAGAGGATTGTCTGGCTTACGGGGGTGGCCGTATGGGGATGCTGGCCGTGTTCCCCGTAGGTATATTTCCCTTTAGATATGTCCTGCACAGTGAAAATCGGAGTGCCGACCGCCAGGAGTTTAACGGTGGATCCTTTCTCCTCGTAGGTATATGGACCACCGAATCAACGGAGCAACGAGGGACGATCGTAGATCCTGAAGGGGATGATGGCTCCGTATGTTTTCTGGCTTGTTGTCCTATACAGACCCCGGGGGTCCTGGGCCCCACACCATGCTCAAAGGGTCCCGATTTTATATCCTGGAGAGTAACAGGTAGAACCTTTAGTATAGGTGGTGCGCGCGCCCACTCATCCTGGCCGCCTATAGAAAAGTATTCATCTTCACTTTGTAGTATCTAACGGGTGTCTAAAACGCAACTGCATACCGTAGCAGATTGGTTGTTGTCTCTACGTCAGAACACACTTAGGGGTTTGAACTGAGACTGCAAGTAGGGGTTGTTCATCATTGTAAAATGTTCACCCTTAAGAAGATAAACACAAGTTGTAAAAGCAAACCCTGGAGCGGAAACTGGTTGCTTCACCTTGTCTTTTTAGTCTCTTCTTCTCTTGGAATTCTCCTATATATTTTCCAGCATCCCTCTCTCTCTCTCCCTGCTCCTTTGCTGTTTCTTCTTCTTCTTCTTCTCCAGTCTTTATCATCTTCCTCAGTTGCGAGGCCGCGCGAACAGAATGAAATTCCAGGCTGTATTTACTTTACCTGTATTTTCCTTCGATATTAACACATCGGCAAACAGTCGTTATTAATTTTATTTCCAGTGTTTGTCGAGCGCTTCGCGAAGCTGACTCAAGCGCCACCGAAATTAAATGGTTTGTTGTTGCGTGCGGCTTCTAGCGAATAAATAATTATACCCCTTGTGTGCTATATAATATAAGCCTGAACGTATTTAATTGATCGATCGATCCGTTACGAGCAAACTGGGTGCCACTTGGAGTCATTAAAATGATGAAAAAAAAAATGTGCGTGTAATTATAACGTTGTTGATTCAGAATCGAAAACATTTCACTGAGAAACGCTAATCGATACAAAAATACGGATAACTACACAATTATAGAAACTTATTATATTTCTACCTACGACTATCACTGTATGGGTTCTCATCGCGATCGATCTGCCTGACACAATACGTTCGTTAACCACTGTGTGATATTACTGTTCAGTGCCATTTAACCGATAGCCTCCAGCAACGTGTACAACGTGTGCGTACAAAGCAATGATATTCTATAGAAAGCAAAATATTTTATACGATATAAATTCCATGTGAAATTGACAAATCGATGCGTTTATTACATTTTATAAATAAGTTCCCACCTGGCGTAGTGACATAATACATTTATCTCTGGTTGGAATTTCTCCATTTAACCCCGCAGTCCGATCGTTGTATTTGATTCGGACAGTATCTGATTCTGTCAGTGACCTTTCTTGACCCAAGCCTAATGATGATATCCAGGACGAGATCGACGTCGCGACGCAGGGGAGACAGACGAGCCTATCCAGGCGTCGCTCGTGGGTTTCGACTGATTAGCCAGCCTGATCCTCTGCGGGCACGTATGCAGCCATCAAATCAATTATTTCGATTGAAATTAATTCATGCGATTCACGTGACATCCTCGTGACAGTGAACAATCATCAATTTCCAAAATCATCGAGAAAATCACTAACGTAATCTGAACGACTCTGATTTATCTGTCCAAACTGTGCGACACCTGACGACTCGAAGCAACAAAAAAAAAAGGAGAGAATCCCACAGGACATCTTTCTTTCTCTTACTTAGAATATAGGAATTTTCTTGGGCAACTTCTCAACCGGGACGTCCTCGACCCAGACACTAGGTAAAAGGTGGAAACTACGGGATACCAGGAAGAAGTGGAAGAAGAAGAGGAAGAGGAGAACGAAGGATGCCAGGATTAAACACATGTTCCAGGCGCTCATGTAAAATGCAGGAGCTCGTCCAGGAGCGCGGATCCTCGAGGTATACCCTTGCGTCAGCAGATCCTTCCGTTACCGTCATTCTACTTATATCCGTTTACGCTCAGATGCAGAATTTCTCGCTTTCAAATCTACGTACCCATTTATAAAGTCAACCGTGACGAGGACTTTGTTTCCATAATGTCAAGGAGATGCTCACTGATAGTCATCCATAGGATATCTGTATTCACGTTGCGCATACGCGTGTATCATGGATCTGGAGCAGCAATGGATCACTGATCAGAATCGAGGAGATAAATCATGGCGTATCAGGAACACGGAGTAGTCCCATCGTTTCTATAGACGAAGGTATCTGTCGGGTCGCCATATCATCGAAGCTTCTGCGCGCAGCAGCCAGCCTGAGAGATCAGGCGGGAGACTCATGGCTACCGGAAAGGAAGTATCGAGAGGTCGACTGTGTTTTTCCTATGACATTGGCTAACTCTACACGTCATATTAGATCGAATGTACGTATGTGCTCGTCTAGTCAAGTGCACAAGAGATTCCGTCTAGAGTAAAAGGAGGGTAGAAAAGAAAAAAAAAGAAAGGAAAGAAAAGTGTGTCTGCAGGAGGGATCGATGCTGAAAACTTCAGAAACGGGAAGAGTTCAGTTTAAAGTGGAAAGAACTGCACGTTTCAAGGAATCTTGACTGGGATTACTTGGCTTGCTTGGTTCTTTTTTTCTTCTTCTTTTTTATCAGTTGTTTCGTATCCTACATATTGGAAGAGATAGTAGATTCTAGTAATGGAATTCTAGGACGTTGACATTAATTATTTCTGCTTCATTCGATCTAGCAAATTGACAAAGTCACTTTCAGGGAACAGTGACGATCTGCCCTTCGTATTCTTTGTCAAATCGTTCGGTCGCCATTATTAATTTGGCTTTGTAAGAAGTGTGTATCCATACTATGCGTGTGTGCGTGTGTGTGTGCGCGCGCGCGTTCTCATGTCGCGATGCATTGTCCCGATGTGCACGCGTGCATACATGTTTCTCTATGGGGTACGTGTGTGCCTCTGACGAGTGTCATGTTCAGGTGTCGGCACTGTAGGAACCACCCTGCATTCGCCCGATGCGTATTTCCAAAACTTTCCCTTTTACATTCCACTTTGAGTGTCTCGCCGATTCTGAAATTGATTTGCCACTCTAGACGAACGCATGCGCCTAATATTACGGAAGTGATACTTGTTTCCCTTTGAGGGTACAGAAAATTAAATTTCTCAGGGGTTCGCAAAGGTACGTTGATAGGGATGATTTGATTTTTTATTTCTTTCGAGATGAAACGCGCTCCTTCTCAATGCGCGTCTCTCGCTCTATCTCTTAACTTGGAATTCTCGAGGAACAGGGAAACAATGTATTTTGGAAGTGCACAACCTGAAATCCAAGTTCGGGGAACCCCACTGACGTTTCAGCTGAGCAATACAAATGGCGGCTGAGGGACTGATCGTGAGTCACGTTCAAAGTTAGATAGGTTTCACGATAGCGTATTCGGATCAGGAGGGAAACATGCTTGATGACAGTAACATCCGGTTCCGGTTTTTTTATGTTCTCGAAAGTTTTTTTTTTTTAATTAACACGAGTCAAGCCCTTCCAACGTAGTAAATTACGCATATCGATACATGTAGTAGTATAATCACATGATCTGATTAGCATACTAAAGAAATTCCTGATTCTACCTGCAGTGAAATTCGATTTCCAAAAGGTCAATTTATTTCAAAAATTAGTTTCTCTGACACGCCCTTCGATAACGGTTATTTGAAATTTCTTACTAGTTTCTTATAACTTTGCACGATATCTGAACTTCGAGTCACAGGTCGCGAGATCTTCTGCAAACACCAAATATCCCATATTGAAACGGGACCGTGAAATGATCGGTCTAAGCGAGCAGACGACCTTATGGTCTAGAATCGGTGAGAGAAGAGAGAGAAAGAGAGAGACAGAGAGAGAGAGAGAAAGAGGGAGCAAAGGAGCAAGAGAGAGACTGGCATGCTTCACGTAACGAGGATCCATTTATTTCGTCCAGATGGAAATGTAAATTCTCCGAGCTAATTTCTCTTGGCTGTTAGGGATAGCCTGGCGCAACGAGGGATGCCAGAACAAAATACCGAGAGAATTCTACGACCATGGTTGTCCGCTAGATATGACAGGCTAGGTATTTAATTGTCTGTATGGAAACCATAACCAGTATGATATAATTGTCCCGGCTAATTTATACAGATAGATCGGAATCCTCTTTCTGGCTCTCGGAGCCTTAGCTGTGCACCCCCCTTGCCCCGAGTTCCATAATGCATCTGCCATAACGTGCCGTAACGTATGAGCTCGTAAAGTTATGTCTGAGGCCCGTAAAAAGATTTCAAAATGGAAGGACGCGTGTATCTACATACGTAACGACGGCTCGTATTTCATTTTCTTCTAAATGGTTCTGAAATTTGTCTCAGCCACTGCACCAGGAACTTTCCCATTGGTTGAAACTCTGAGTAGGCATTGAAGAATTTTCAGTAGGTAGAACCATGACGTAATTTAACAAGGAATCCAAATTCTTTTGTGTATTATTACAGGGCGGATCATACACGTGGACACGTGCGTGAATCTTCAGAATGACGGACACGTTACGCATGACGACACACTCTGCATACGAGAACGATTTCTATGTGGTTCGACGCTTTGCCCAGCTGTCTCTTGTTTCATTTTTTACGCTGCTTTTTTTTTTCTTTTGAAAAATGGTTGAAAGTGCACAGCCACGATTCGATTGGAGAGTTTAATTAAATTGCCAGAATGCTGAAGAAGATAATTAAATAAATAGCCATACTAAAATACGAGGAGCTATCCGTAATTTTTTTTTCGATGGCACAGAGAGGTGAGGCCATTTTGTCAGTCTTTAATTAACTCCAATGCTTTTCAGCATGGTATATATCCAGGGGTAAAAGGGGAGGGAAAAAAAAGCAATGAATAATCCCGCCGTGTGACGATTAATCAATATTTTCATAAGAATAACAAATTATCAGTCGCGCTGAAACATGTATTTTTCTTTCAGCGTGCATAATTATTCCTGCTAATTTTCCTTCGTTTATTGTTAACGTGGCTCGTGCTCCGTATATCGTTGGATCTTTACTGAATTTTTGTTATAGCCAACGTATAACGGAAGGCGTGCACGGTGCGTCAAATTATGTCTGGTTTTATGATCTTCCTGGTGTAGTCACAGGGCCATAGTAGAAACCCTGGGGTGACTTTAACCCCCTGTCAAGTGCAAGATGCGGCTACAAGGTTAAAGAGTGAAGGGGAGGAGAGAAGAGAGAGAGAGAGAGAGAGAGCAAGAGAGCAAGGAGAGGGCTGGCTCACGAGAGCATCTCTGACGAAAGGATCTGACAGCCTTACGAAAGTAATATCTTGGAATTGACTGGGTAATATTTTTTTCAGAATGTTATTATATATATCGAGAGATTTTGGGTTCTGATATAACCGGTGTGCTGCAACCCCGACGAAACTTCTGCGAATCCCTCAAGTTTCATCTTGTCGAAGCATCCCGTGGAGAGAATCTGCGAATATAGAAGAAATACCCCAAATTCCCAGCTTTTTTCACTTTCGCGTGAAAAAAGAAACAAATAAAAGAGTAAAAAGACCTTACTACAGAATTTATTGAAAAAATTGTGACGAATAAAAGATTATTATTTTCTCTCTTTAATATAACTTCCCTGATATCCCAACAATTTTCAATCTAATGGTATATTTATCGTACCACCCCACACTCTCTCGCGGCACCCGCTGGATCCACCGGAGAAAGGGATGGCTTAATTATTAGCCAAAAAGCCACGAGCAATTAGCGCGTAAATCGAATTGCCCCGCAAGTTTTCGTTATTTATACGTGCAATTTGAAGCAGACGCCCTGAAAATTTTACAGCTCACATAAGACAAGATTAATTTTCAATCAGAGGGGTTCAAATTATACAAAGAGTATAATATAACGGTATCAAGCCCTAACCTTCGATCTTTACCCAGGACTCGCCGAACACCCCCTCGTAAAATATCGTACAGACTTCCAATAGAAATTCATCTTTTACGAATCCAACCATCGAACGGATACGTCATGCTTCCGGGCTCGAATCTTTGGCGATCAGAATTCATAGGAAGAGCTCTCTTCCTATCGAGACCGCGCATACCCAGATATAACTCCTCCCTTATTTCCAACCGGTATAAACTATTCAGGATGAACGCGAACGGAATACGAAAACTATTTATTTGATAGGCGCGTGCTGCGTGCCAAACTGCACGGTACACAGGGTATAAGTGTAAAAGTAAGAAGGAAAAAGTATACGTGTATACGAAAGTATGTATACGAACGATAGAGGAGTACCTGGCGCCCACCCGTGGAAACGTAGTAACGCACAGCCGTAGTAGGTACCAGGCCCGATTCCTTTCATATAGAATCCTGTAGGCAGTACTCTTAAGCAAACCGTACGATCGTGCAGCCGGTAATTGTCGTTGACGCTTTTCACCGGAAAGCTCCGAGCAAAGCCCCCTGAAAGCTCTGCAAATGACGCAACCCCGCCTCTGGCACGAGTCCGTCCCTCTCGAAGGAAAGGACGATCATAAATTTTCATTATTTTATAGTCCGCCGTTCCGTTTATAATACAAGCAACAAGCCGTATACGTATAGACACAGAGAGCGAAATAGAAAGCGAGAAAGGACTTTCCAAAGTTTTTTCCACCACCGACACCCTTCATGTTGCACTCGATTTCAATCGTCCGATGTGGAAGGCCACTTTAGATCACTATCCCTGTTTCCGGGAAGTTAAAAAAATTGTACGAAACTCATAGTCACAGTCACCGTGTACCCAGCCTCCTTCGTGGCATCCCTAGTCTCAGCAAGTTTCCTCAGCCAGAGGTAAGCTTCATGATTTAGCAGCAAACTGCGGCCAACTTCTAACTAGATGCTCACGAGTTAGCCTTGTTAATCGTCGATTTATAATTGCCACGGTAAAGTGCACGTCGAGAGAATGCTGGAGCAATGCAGTTGCGTGAGCCACCGTATCCGTTAATGGGAAGATGTCTGATATTTAATTAGCTTCGGAAAGACACACGCGACTACATGCCTGCCAAGGTAAATGGGACCTAAGTACGTATGCAAAGCTTTTATGTTTGTCTGACTCGTGTCAGGAACGAGATCGTACACCGGCGTCCGATCGTAAGGCCCTTCGACTTGGGACTTACGAATCGGACCAAGAGCCAGAGGTCGAGGAAGGATTTGATCGTGTGGGAGATGTGGAAGATGGTACAGGGGTCTTTGGGTTTGGACAGATGCTGGGATCGCTCGGGGCCACCCAGGTACACGCTAATTTATGAGTCCTTAATAAGGCCCCGAAGGGCAACGATACTACCAACTGGAGGATAGCTGAATTTGTAGACGCCTCCTTCTTGTACCGGGACTCCAGTGCAATGCGATATCGTATTGCCTGCAGTGTGCTCCCACCTGTTATGCTCTCTGTGCATTATTATTGCTTCTCATGGCGAACAGCGGATATTCGCAGCCCTTAAGGGTCTCCAGACAGTCAGGTCGTGATTGCAGGTATAGAAAGTGCGTGAGTATAGAGGGTGGTGCAGGGATGTGTGGGCGTCCACGGAGAATCCCATATATCCGATACTAATAACCGGCTCGGGGCCGAAATCGCTGCGCCATAGGTCAAAGTGAAATATCGCCATCGGTAAGGGGCCCGAATTAAAGTCCCTGGATGAATGCTCAGCAGGACGTCGAACTGTTATAAGGGAGAATAAGGCCCCTCTCTTTCATAGGGCCGTATACAATGCCGTTTTATCTGGTCGTATATGCAGTCCTTCGTCTTTCTTTTTGCCTTTCGGCTTCTTTTTCACTCGTTTTATTCTTGTTTCAAAGGAACTACGACGCAGTATCGGACCGCCATTGGAATTCTCATTTGTGGTAACGATTACGTGAGGAGATTCCATTCTAGATACCTGACACATATTTCCTTGTTATCGCGAAGAAATCTTTCGAGTTTACGGAATAACGGAGGAAATCTTAATCTGCAATCCATTATCGATTTTCGAATTCATTTCAAAAGTAAAATTCTTCTGGATGATTTCATACCCGTTCGCATAATATGATCGGCGTGTCATTAGTATTCTACGTATTCACTGGGCAAATCGAGGTTGCCGAGTGTCGGGGGTATTGCTTGTCGAAAATTCAGGCCCGGCTCCGCCCTAAGTTTCTCTTGGGGTCTTTATAGACGATTCTATAGTCCCGTATAGCCAAAAGACACTGGTGTACCATAAACACATTCGCGCTCCCATTCATTCTAAAGGCGTCGTATCGGTCCCAGACCATATTAGACTTCTCACGCAGCTTCATATTATCTCCGCTACGATAATAATGAAATTCAATTTCTTTTTGTGTTGCAAATTATATCCTTTCCTTGGCGAAATGTCCCCCCTCGCGCGCAGTATGTAAATTGAAGTTTCCGGTTGGCTCACATAATAAACGCGCATTAGGACTGGAATTTCAGAGGCTGGGGGTTGTCGTGCAGAAGCATTGTAATCAGTGGCATTGATATCCGCGCCTTCTATCCCCCATTTTCTACATTCTACCTTTCTGCCCTGTATCTTCCATCTGTACACTCCTTCTTCTCCTTCTCCCATCCTCATATTTCCTCCCACGCAACATCCTCCAGTTGCTCGGTAATGTTGTATTCGCAGAACGTGCTCTGCGAGTTTATTATTGCGAGGCGACGTTGCTCGCGATTTGCTTGCGGCACGCGGCTCCTTGCGGAGGAGTGGAACGAGTGGAAGGAGTGGCCAGAAAATATACAGAGAAAGAAAGAAATTATTAGCATTAATTATTTTGGAAGAACTAGTCAGCCCTTTTGATTGGCAATATTTCCATCCCTTGGCTTGGCCCTCCTGTATCCATATACTTGAGTATTTTTTTTGAAATCTGAAGTGAGTGGTCCAAGGACTCGATCAAGACTCGTTGGAGAATTTTTGGAAAAAGTTCTTAACGAACCCGCATCAAACAAAATGCACTGGCATCATTGGCTAAAAGAAATTTGAAAACTCCCGGCAAGTTTTGAGGCTAGGGATTTTTCTTCGGAACGGCTCTACCGGATTCTCCTCTTTACTTTGCGAAAGGTGGAAAGCTGCCAATGGTAAAATCGATATGTATATCTAGATAGCCAACGGGAAGCTTTGGTAGTAGAGTAGGAAACGTCAATATTTGCATGTCGGAATGTCTAACGGAAGTGACCAGGAGTCGAAACTATCGCAAGACCCGTGAGCTGTTTGCCTGACTCTGAAAACACAATCAAATCGAAAGCTTGTCCAAGTCCCGGTTGTCTTCCCTACTTGGAAGTAAAAGGCGACGACGGCGACAAAGCCGAAGAGCTTCGAGGTCCTTCGAGGTCCTTCGAGGTCCTTCGAGGTTGCTCGAGGTTGGCCGAGATTGGTTGAGGTCGGTCGAGGAGTGGTTCCCGTTAGAATTAGAGAAGAGTAAAAGCAAAGAGGAGAATTACCAAGGGATGAGTGTGCGTTGGAATCGAAAGAGTCAGAAAGGATTTTTGAGGCTGTAATTCTCGTTCGTGTTGCAGCAACGGAGGAAGTAAGGAAACTGGAAAAGAAAAGGAAGGAAATGAAAGTAAAGGAGGAAGGAAGGAGAAATGGCGGAAAGGTCCTCAAACGAATAGCGCAAAGTCCTCGAATCGGTACGAAACTAGATCCCGGAATGCGCGGGTGTCCTTAGGAACATCAAAGAAGGGAAAGAAACGATTGAAATTGTTTCCCAACCACGAAGGGACTTTCTTCCTCGACAATGTATCCCGGATCATGTCCAGCCATAGCCAATCCTGGATTCTCGTCCTGGGAACAAATTACATTCCACAGGATGTCGTTCGCTCTTGGATTTCTTTCCTCTTCGTGTAGCCCGTAGTCTGACCCGCCATTGTTTGTCCAAGTTCCCGAGTACTGGCAGCGGCCAGCAACGAGAATTCGCAAGAACACTTAACGAACCTGCCCGGTATTTACCTTTGTGCCAGGGACATTTTTTTTACTCTCCATAAGAATCAGAGGAACCGCAGAAATTCCTACGGGATTCTTGCTGTGTTTCGCAGCGAGTCGGCGCCGTCCGAGCTTGCATCTGATTACGCCTATTTCTCAAATTCCCAAAGCTTCCTTGCAATTCCAGCCGCACCGTACCGGAAGTCGCTGTCCATCCAGCGAAATTTCAGGTACTCGACCACAAAATGGATTCTCTGATCTCAGGCAATGTGTGCCCAGTATAAGTCGAGTACCTTATCACCGTAAAAGTCATTTCCCTCGATGCTAATAGGCTCGCTGAATAATGCATAGGAGGAACTTGACTATGATAACGCAACGAGGCCTGCAAGTGGTTCTGGCTTTTCTGGAGGACCACTGAGAAAAGAGTGGAACATCATTTCCCACTTAGTTCGGTATTAAAAGGGATTCGGGTCATTCCATTCCGGAAGGCGTGTGCAGTGGCGAATAGCGAACCAGTTCCATTCGGTAGGAAGGTCACCACTTCCCGGTTATCGTAACTCCCTATAATAATAAGGGTGAAGCCCTTTCTTTCTTCTCCGTACGCGTTCTCCGAGAAGACTGGCTCCGGGTACTAACCTACTTTCAACGATATTCCTAATATTTCTTCGCCGGTCTTTCCTCAAGGCTAGTCCCACTCTGGTCCCACTGACCATGGATATTGGTTTAGTTCAGCACATCGCCCACGGGACCTCCAGACATTTTTTTTTTACTTTCATCGCGAAGGGAGACAAAAGTTTGTTTTATCTAAAACATGGAAATTAAATTCCGTCCGCGGGGATTGACAAAAGGATGGAAATGAGAGGATAATTCGTAAACAAGTAGAGAAGCTAGAGCGGAGGGATAGGACAGAGAGATGGAAGAGTAAAGAGAAGAAGAAAACAAGATCGAGTAAAAGGAAGCAGAAGGATGCTGCGTAACGGTGGGATGGGATCCCACGTAACAACAGATGTACGTACGTGTATACGTGGTAGTGATAAAAAGGCAAAGTTTTGGGGATCGAAATCAGGCGTAAGGCGAAACCCCTGGGGATGAAAGTTCTTCCTACAGCACTGAAGGGAAAAGGTAGATTCTCTCGTCGAGCGAGACTGGGTTCTCGATACTTTTCCCACCATCTCACTGTCCTCTCTTGTGTGTACATAGCTAACTATACATATATACATGACAGCATTACCTCTCCACATTCCCTTCTATCGGGGACGCGCGACCTTCTAGCCTTCCACCTTCCCTTCGCTTCCACACCCTGCCCCCCCCCCTGCTCACCGGCCTCCGGGAAGACTCCTGCCCAGCACATCAAGAGACAAAATGCCGACTTTCCTCGTAATCAGACAGACATACATAAACATGGCTACCGTGAGGAATAGGAAATGGATAGGAGCTGGCCTAATGTCGTTTCCAAAGCGCCACTAACCCCCGTCGGCTACTTACGTATCAATAACCAAATGCTAGGCGATATTTCCGGTAATGGAGTCACGTGCCGCCGCTACTCCGTTACCCGCCACCGTTTCCTATGTTTCTACGTTTTTCCGTAAAATGCACTTTTTCAAAAGGTCGAAGAAAACAAAAAATTCCCGGATACATTCGGGAAGATACGTAGCAAGGAATAACCTTTGTCGACTCTACCTTCGCCATAACGGCCGCAAGTGGCGATACAGAAGCTTATGGCATCCAGTCGTTATCGAGCACCGACTAAGCGTTCCAGCCGACAATTTTTCTTAACGTTTTTCCTTCCTATTTTCTAGAGAAAATCTTCTTCCTTACTCGATGACACCAAGTGGCCACGACGAGAGGGCAGTTTCGCGTTCCTATCGGCGTCTGCCATTCCATCCTCCAGAGGTTAATGCCCTGTTATAGGCAGTTACGCAAGCTTGACCGACCTCAAGCGCGACAACGGGGCTTTATACGAGGAGAATGATATTCCAGATTTTCAAATAGTCTACACAGAGCTGCCATTCGACCTTTATATCCTCTTAGTGAATATATCCAATTCGCAGAGTAAAACTGTAATAAAGTAAAAGAAAAAAAACCCTTGAAAGAGCCTATATAATATAAACTACACTACTTGCTTCCGTTGCCTTTACAAGAATACATTAGATACAGCTTGTACGGATTGTACGAAAGGAAGGGTCTGTTTATTTAAAATTCATTCCCATAGCTATTAGGCACTTTATCCGAGGATCCACCGAGGAATAGTGATGGCGGTGGTGCCCTCTTGAGATTTAGAGACGATTTATCACCCTCCGATTTTGTTTATCCGTCCCGAAAGTTTTCGTACGCGTAAGTACCATGCGTTCCCGTGCGTAAACTAATTCCACTTGGGCTCGTCGATTTATTCCTGCACGAGCGGCCGAGTTTGGGAAAACTCGATGGCACATATAGTTCATACCTATATACATGTATGTACATAGTCGATCCTTGTACGCATCCGAAGGAGTCCTTAGGCCTAGTATCCTCGATCAGGATGATCCTCCTCGCTTCAAGATTACTCGCTCATCCGATAAGGGAGTCAGCGAAGGGTTACTGTATTTAATTAAAGCATTACTTCGCATTGATTGCTAAACTTAGCGGACTCGCTGGCAAGCAGGAAGGGAAGATTATCGAAGTTAGTTGGTACTCCTGCTTGGCAATCTCACGAAGTTGCGTGGAGCCTCGATGGCGGGTTCGCTTTATTGGCAAGACATCTTGATATTAATCGTGGTAATCGACGTTTATCCCCGTGAAAACGGATTATGACAGTCAGCGCCATTGCCGGGAGAGCCGAGGTCAAAGTTCCCGGATAAATGTCGGATAAACGAAAGCGAAGGAGATCAAGATCAAGAGGAAGAGAAGGAACGGAAGAAGAGTCTCTGTGTTGCATGCTGGAGAATCTGGAGAATCGAGGATGGATGAAGTCGAAGGAGATCCCGTGCGCCGGGCGCGTCGCGGGACGCTTGTCGTCGGTGGCGTCGGTGGCGTCGGTGGCGTCGCCGACGTCGAACGAAAGAGCCTGTCGATCGAAGCAGCCATGGAGTTTCATTTAAGTTAGAAATTGCTTCTTCCGTAGCGATGATGGGCCGCAAATTGGGCGCAAAACAGAACGCCAAGGGAAGTCGGTTGTAAGGGAGGTTCGGCTGGCAGTGGCAACGGCGTTGCTAGTCAAGATATAGAAGGGATAAGGGATGCTGGCTTCTCCTTGGGCTTCACATCTTGCCTTGCCAACGTGACTCAAAAATACGTATTGATTTTTATTTATTTACGTTCCCCAATAAAACACCTGGAGGAGCCGCACGAAAATGGGGATGTAGACTCTCTTCTCCCTTGTAAATTCCACCCCCTCTCGCCGCCAATCGCCCCTCGAGTGGCAACTCCTACGGCGCTTCTTTTCTCATTCTTTCGTTCTCTCTCTCCCCCCCTCTCACTCTCTTTTCTCACCCTCGTCATTCGCCCTCCTGAGCTGCGGAATTAAAGGGACTTGACTCAAAGGGGCGCATCACTTTTGTCTACCCTGTGATTATCTCTGCTCGATGGAATTCTTATTCTTTTTCCTTTCCTTTATTGATAACGCTTGATACCTTATCGATAGATCCTTATAATACCACTTGAGACTGCATTGATCTGGTATCGTTATTCCTTTCTATCGACTAGGGGGTGGTGGTTGCATCTTTTCGGTGATACAGCTTTTCACGATGGGGATGAACGCGAGCGCCCTCTCAAGGAAGAATTAACAATGGTTTTGATCCTATTAGAATTATCGCTGGATAATCCTCCCAGCAAGTGCCGATGCGAAACCCGATAACGCGAAGCTCGAATCGTTTTGGATATCTAACAGTAAGAATACGGAGTACGAATAATCAACGGAATTAAAGTTTTGGACGGGAGCCTTCAACTTTCTATGTGTTCATATGCGCCATGTAAAAAGGACAATTTCACGAAGGAAAAAAAAACAAAGGTGAAGCAGGAAGCAGAAGGAGGAAGGAGCGACGGATGCTAGTTTATCTCACCGGGATAATTATTTCTCTGGTAAATCTTGGCCCCCCCCTCCCTCCCGATTAAGAAGCGAAATTTCAGGCAGTACTATCCATTCCCAAGACGACGGAAATCCCAAGATCGGTAACTTCACTCCGGGATGAGTGAATAGCATGGATTACTTCCGTCTCGTTAGAGTGCGCCCAGTAGCCGGGGATTCCCCGGTCTTCCAGTCATGCCATTGGTGCATTCGTCACGCTTGGGAAATGACTCCAATGAAAAAGACCACGAGGACGCGATATTAATGTTAATGACGTCGAACCCCCATAGCGGGTCGGATGATCGAAGACGCGTTTATTAAACCGTTACCCAGCATCAGCCATAACCCACTGCCATAGTCAACATAGTCAGTGTTACCGACAATACTGGGACAATAATGTAATACGTGTCTGAATGACGTGATGACTTCTACTGTAATGCAAATTCTCCATAGGGGTAATTGCGGGTTTATGCAGCCCCGAAATGAGCCCATACATTGTCCCGGATCTGTTTCGCCACTAGGCTGGGGTGGATAGTTTCATAAATGGGAAAAGCGTGACATCCATGATAGATGAATCCTACGCCAAGGAGTTATTGGCCAACCTATTCCTACTTTTTTTCCCCTCCTATAGATAACTTGTTCGACCGACTGATATACTTGTAATAATAAATAAAGTGATATGTAACCCGATATAGGCTTATAACATAATGAGAATGAGCCGATTTCGACCGGGTTCAGGGTCTTGGTAATTTGGCAAATCAAGTTACCAAAGGCTTTGTGACAGTTTCCCAAATAGAGTTCGGATAGAACTCAATGTCTAAATGGTTTAGCATGACTCGATGCTATTAATGAAGTTCGTATAATGCACTCTAATGGATTTTAAATTATCATATTGGACCTGACACTGTAAAAGCGCTTTCGCGAATTTATAAAAATTTTAAAAGACTCACCGTTATGGACGAGAAGAGTAGAATCTCTGGCGAGATTGGTTAATTCACTATCAGTGAGCGTCTCGTCCGACGCGTTGCCGGAAGTCGGTGTATCGCTGAGACCGGCGCCACTTCCTGGGACGTGATAAAGAGGATGCTGCTGGTAGGTACGTTGCTTGTGCTGACTTCCAGTATTGTAATGATTGTGCTGTAATTGGCTTGGCTGATGATTATTTTGCACGTAAGGTACACGTGTCCTCAGACTCGGTGAATTATCCTCGCCTTCACTGCCGCTGAGGCTGTAGGCTGGGTAGAGCCGTCCCTTCCCTGAAACATAGATATCGAAGACTGATTAAAACTTTCATATTCTTAATTCTCGTTTTTATTACATGTACACGGCTGAGAGTAGTTACGCGTTTGGTAGTAGCTATTACTGGGTGAGAGGTATTTTTATTCCACCTGTAAAACATGGGTGATAAAATTCCTGACATCTCGTAGAAGGTTCGATAATCTTCTTACGATAATGGCATTTGTTAGAAAAAAAAGCCCATTCCCGGAGGCTCGCTAAAAAGAGCGCAGGTGCGACCCTATAAAGGTTCGAAGCATTACCGTACGTACCGATGTGATGCCGGAGTGATTGGCCTTTCTCAAGATCGAAATAAAGTAGCGGCCAAAGGTGACTAACTTTAAAAGGTAAAAGAAGAAGAAGAAGAGGAAGAGGAAGATATTACGAATGGAAGAGAGCAAAGTGATTCTAGGAAATGGTTCTTAAATTATCCAGTAAAAGGATAAGCGGTGTCGATTTTCAAATAAAATAACGAACCTTTTCGAATCCGTACTTTGACCAAAGCACGACGGAGGCTCTTTTGACGTGTCTCACATGGGGATCACGCGACGCACGTGGACAAACACGAAGAAACGCGAGACTTCCGGGGCCTGGTTTCCGTTCCGGATCCCCAAGGGCACGAGGACCTAATGGTACAAGGGAGTCTTTTTTCGTTAGTGTCGATCGACAAATTCATGGGGTTGCGGACTTTCCGCAGGGGTGGTGGCCTTCGCCATGGAGAATGCGAACACACCTAACCGGATGAGAGTGACTGGGAAAACCTATAGTATAGAAATTGTGAGAAAAGCAACAACAAGGAAGGACACGTGTCCATGATGGAGGAATCGCTCCCGGGGGTGGCGGCCATGCAGGCACTGCAGCCAGATGTTCCGGGGCGAAGAGAGACAAGGAGGAGCGATATAAATAACTATATACCTATATGTATCCACACGTACGTTCTACCAGCTTATCGGTAAGACATCCACAGGCATTCCGATAATCCGAGTGTAATCGGGAAACAGGCGAACCCTTGCGTCCCGAGGGAGGAACGGACGCCCTGGATCGAAGAAGGGTACGGCAGGGATCTGTTATAATTACGTTTGATCGTGCATACCCTTAATGGACGCGATGTATCGGGCTGGGTACCAACTCGACTCGTAGTTAACCAAATTACAGCATCCCATGCAACGCTTCGCTCCACTCTACCAGCACTGTTTACGCTTTCCGTCCATCCTCGAAACGCTCGAGGCTAAATAAACTTATGGAGTTTTAACGTTTAACAGCTTTAACGATTTTATAATTGAATCACGGGGCTATGGGAGATGTTACACATTTTATAGGTCACGATCAATATTCTAAATACGTATATTACAAGTTGAGTTAAGAGTTATTGCGCAGAGCATGATTGGTACTGAGATTTTTTATGAGAATCGGTGGATTATGTAAACGAGAAGCGTGAGTGATTCGGATGAGATTCTCACCTGTGCGACTGCTGATATATGAGATCGAAGACCTCCGCACAATGAGATCTTTGAGTTTCGTATATCCTGAATATATTATCGGGTTACCATGGGGGTGTATTCTTAGGTTGGTATTACGAATCTAGGAAAATTTCATGGCTGCCAATGCGGGACGTTACTTTTTATAAATTGCTTCGATTTTTTTTACATAACCTTTACACATGTTCCCAAGAGATATCAATGCTCCAATAATTGATAAAGTTATTCCTATCCGACTAAACCCAGCCCTCCTGAATAAATGATACGTACGTCCTACAGTGGCTCGATCAGAAATAATACAGTTCGTTACATCGTTACCTCCGACACAACTGCGTCCAAACTGTTCAGCAAATTCGGAGTAACGATTCATGGTCGGAGCCACATACGATATAGGTGCATCTATGAAACCAACAGGATATCAGCGATGGTTTGTGGTAACGTATTGACGTTAAGCATGTGTAAAATTATCCAGTCCTCACACAAATATGCGTGCGCGATATCGATAACTCCTGTGGTGATTCGATAGGAGTCCTGCATATTTTACACGACGGACTATACGATCGCGTCAAACTCTCAAAGGAATTCAGGAAAACTGTTCGTCAGTTCATCCATGCACTGTTCGTAGTATAGATTGCAGAGTTTAGAACGCAGGCAGAAAGCCAGTCACACAGCCAATCAGCCAATCAGTCAAGTACTAAAGTATGGACAGGATTGTAGCCCATAGGTTTTCGCATCGAATTTAAAGGGTGTTGGTAGCAGTGACTCGCTGACGCCAATTAATTAACGCATATTCACTGAAAATAGTTGTTGCTTTATTGGCGAGCGGAATTTCTGAATTTCGAAATTAAGAAATCCAGGGTACTTTCGTATGCTGCCCTACAGAAAGATACACCTAGAACAGGTATATGGAGTTTTATTAAATTGGATCCTATAAGTACGCGAATAATAATTTTGGCAGTGATATGAAATAAAATAAGAAAATATTTTTAATAAAATTTAAATGAAATGATCTAGATCGCTTGAAAATTACTAATATTACGTTACTCGTTGGTATCAGTTATATTTGTGAGATAACATATTTATATGGTACTAATGAAATCGATTGATGCATTAATTTGCCGGATATTAATTGTTGATTTATATACGTCGAAAGTTTATTGATTATCAATTAATAAATAATAAGTGGCTATTAGCGTCTTCGGTCATGGAAACGGTATTTTCATATCAAGACTGAAATATCACTTTCTCTTCGCTCCTCAAGTTTATCTCTTAGTTAATTTTTTGTTCTCGTTGCCTTTCGCCTTTCCCCCCTCTAAATTTTTTCCAATAACACCGCAGGCTGTAACCGTGAGAGAAAAAAGGAGGGAAGCTTCAGGGATTCGAGAGTCGAGGAGTTATGGGTTCGTCGATGTTCAATTCCCATGGGTTCGTGGCACGGCATCGTCCAGAGCTATTCTATTAGGCCACAAGAAGGGGTTCCAAATGGGAAAAGTGGAAAATGTTTACAGGAAAGAGGGCGGCGTAAAACTCGTTAAAAAATCTCCGATAACCCCCATAGCGCGATAAGACCCACCTAACTCTTGAAAACAGTTACGAGTTGCGATAACCATGGGAGTTAGTAGACGATTACTCTCTCTCTCTCTCTCTAGAATCGTGTATCTGTCATGGCACTTGTGACATGCGTTAACTGTGTTTACGAAGCTGATTTAGATAGCATAACACGTGCGACTTATCGCACAGATTACGTCTTTATCCTGGACCCTGTTCATTTTCAAATTTACATAAATCCCATAGCTAGTCAGAGTGCATGCTTATCCAAATCCATTGACACTGACATACATATATACGTATATATAAATCTCTAAGATGATCGATAACGCGCACGTACATGTAATCCACATGTGCGAATAGGTGATATACACATATGTATAGATGGAGATAATACAAGAGGGATAGGACCAATCGATTTCCACCTGTTATAAAAGTTTTCAAACACGGAAAGAACGCGTTTTGTTTCATCCGCGTAGAACTCAGGATTAGTTTGCGAATGAATTATTCAGAAACAGGTCCCGAGATCAGCCAAATTAGAGTTAAGCGATATCCTACATATATATTTCCTGCATTCTTTTTCCCACAATTCACAACCGACACCCATCGTCACGTGAGTTAAAATAGATTTGATACCAATAACATAAATGGACCGACGAGGGATGCTGCCGTATCACTTTCCAGATTTGAAATCTGTTTCGCGATTCATAACGTTAAAAAGCCGAGACACGGATGCAGCGTTCGGAGATAAATAGCATAAGTGAAGCGACTACAAAGAATATAAATAAACTTGAAACAAGATAACCCAAAAGAAAATATATATTCACTGCAAGAATTTTCTATAGCGGATAACGTTACTCAGAGATGAACCTGCCTGCAGCCAGTATGGTCCATGACAATCCCCCTGTGCACTGTTTAAACTTTGCTCAGGCTTCCCCATGCTTTTATTTGCCCCCATAATATCATGATATTAAGTGTCTACTCTTCTCTCAGCTATACACTTTCACTCCATCTCTCTCTCTCTCTCTCGCTCTCTCCCGTACAAACACATTTAGTCACTCGTTCACTTTTTCTCTATCTCATGCTATCTTTCGCCACGTGGGTAAATAGTATAAAAGATACTCCAATAATTTAGTGCACTTGCCGACTCGGGATGACGCTGTTTGGACAGCATTACACTTTTTATCGTGAATGTCGGAGGGTTGAAGAGGAAAGGGGTTGCTTCTTTTTAACGCCTGCATTTTTCTTATGGGAAATTTTACTAGCATCCAACATAACGCCGGTGTATATCTCGTGCAAGTATGTGTTTTATGCAGTGAATATATAGACATAGGTGTAAGGAGCATACACTGCACACACGTAATTTTCTACGTGGAAATTGAGCTGCAGGCGTTAAATGTTATACATATAATGCATCTCGAGGAAGCTGCAGTATGCGCATAGATGCATCGTATGACGTATGCATTATATAAAGAAAAGCAGCAGCGTTCAAGATTGTCTTCGAGGAATATGGAAACTGCAGCAATGTTGTGCATCGATATTGCATCTCAGGTACCTCGTCTTCTGTGTGGCCAATGAAGGTCTTCCGCCAATAAGGTGAAGCACCGAGATACTAGGAATCGGTTAATTAATTAGTAAGAAGACCGATTACAACGCATTCTGCTATCTTCTTCCGTCGTGCTTTAACGGCCGGATTCCTCATAAGCGCAGTCGAGAGAAGAGAGATGGGAGGGGGGGTATCGGAGAGCGATAGAGGAAGCTGCAACTTGTAGCCGTGGAATGGAGAGCAATGGAAATTATAGTTTGAGGCTTCCTCGTATCTAAGTTTGCGGCGTTGGCATGTCTGAGCGAATTCCAAACTCCATCCCAGCATTCATCTCATAATCATCGTCATCATTGTCATTATCATCCCGGTCATTCTCAGCCAGAGCATTTCTCCCCGACGTCAAATATCATCTATACCATCTCGATCATGCCATTGGAATCTGGGAGAATCGATCATTCGTGGACCATTAGACAAAAATGCATCCCCCACATCATCCCACTAATGCCGGATGTTTAATTCATCCTCACATCCGAGATACAGAATATTTCTAAAAGAGCAGTGAGGAGAGAGGGGAGAGCCCCACTCGATGGTCCTGATACTTTTCCGAATTACGAAAATTCACGATATATATGCAGGATGCTGCGAATGGACCAGTTTTGTCTCGCCACTCAAAGCCTCCCTCTTCTACAATCTCATTCTTGACTTCCGCTTTGGTATTCCATTGCGATACTTAATAGATTTGAAATTGAGTCGAACGATCCGTTCTAAATTATTCCTAAATGGATTCCTTCTCCTTTTTGACTTTCCTATGCTATAGCCTGACGCAGATCGATTGCCTATTCTTTGACTTTTGTTATTTTCTTCTCTACACTCTTCCTATTCATCTCCGTACTGCATCTATATCCACAGAATCCAGAATCAACCACAGCCCTGTCACCGTTCCTAATTTACGAGCATCCCCCAGTGACACCTCTCACGCGTGGTTACGGATCGCAAAGCACATATCCGTCCAGCTTATCTGCACGGTCTAAGGCGCATTCAGCATCCGGATTTACTGGATCTTGCTGGACCGTTAGTTAGCTAGTTCAGGTAAACACATAAATTTCTCTATCGGACCATAGGTAATTGTGCGATCTGCGATGTCTGATTCTGTGCATCCTCCTTACTCCTTCACTTGGGCTAAGTATGCTTAGGTATATAGAAATTAAACATTGTAAGGTTGGTAGCTCTTCATAATCACTGATTTAAGATATCTTAAACGAACGTCTGAATATGTGAGCTAGTTAAGCCAAGTTAAACCCGCTCTGAGAAAGTTGGCGATTCCTCTGAGAATACTGAGACACTCGCGAGGTCCTTGATAGTTTCTACAATGGCGTCAGGACATTTTATCTTTGTCACAAAGGACTTCATCCTGCTACAGCTGCATTACCATATTCTTCGCATTTAGCCATTTAACGTCCTTGGTTCCTGGGAATTATATAATATTGCTCTGATAATCTAGTCTCTGGCAAGGATCTCATATCACAGACAATTCGCTGAGCATACGACGCTGGATTCAGAGGGGTAGTCCTAGAGACTGATGCGAGTCTCTTTCATAGCGCCGTATGTGGTTTCACTATCGTGCAATGTGCCATATACAATACATATAACAAAACTGATTTTACAGAAGCTACTAGACTATTTTCAAGTATATTTGTAGTTTCCATTATTTATCAAAATTCCTACTTAACTACGCTGTGCACAATGGTCATTAAATTAGCAGCTGCTTCGTATCACGATTCGTTCGGTAATCTCCTATGGGACATATGTTAACCTGTATATTAGATTGGATTTAATATAAGATAGAAGAGACCAATGTGAATCCTTGGGATATGGAATCGTGTTATACCGTTACGGTATAATTACATGAGACTGGTCTACGTGACTGTAATCGCAGGAGTACCAACGTATCGGTGGGTTTCACTAATGAAAGCAATAGATTTGAAATACATTCAGGGTGCTCGAGGATTTTAGTGCTCCACGTTCTGTGCTTTTAGGGTGTTTCGGGAAAACCCATAGAACGTTTTATGGTCCGGCAGTAGTGAAGGGAAACTTGTAGGTTATATCCTCGAATCTGCCATTCGATTTTATCAAGACTCATCGACTTTAATATTCTGTGGATTTTCTTACGTACAGTCAAAATAATTCGAGGTAATCGTGCGGATTCTTCGAAATTATTTTTTTTCTCGTTATAAAACGTTTCCTTTTTTATTTCTTTCTTCAAAATGATTTTTCTTTATTTTCACGAAATTTCTTTACCCTCCTCGATTACCAGTCCTACAATCAGCAAACGGGCGATTCCCGTTCCTATTTTCAGGTCGGTCCTGAAATCGATAAGCGAACCCGGCGGCCGCTACACGGAGAGACTCCCATTCTGGTACCCAGAGAATTTGATTAAAGGATTCGATTAATGTTTACCGTAGCGTTTTCTTTTATGAACTTCAAAGGATTTCTGCTGTTACCGACATTTTATTTCTAACCACCAATCATCCTAAAGGGAATTTCCACGTGCCTATAGACAGCAGCGAAATACGCTCAGCTTGCCGTATATTTCCTGCCTTAATATTGAGTATGTAGTAAAACGCCTAAAATAATTATAAAGATTATCACGGACGTCAACACGCTATTGCGTGAATTTTCACTGTGATAAACAATCTGCGAAGTATCAAACTGTACGAAAATCTCGAAAAGGAATATACTATATTTACAACGCAGTATAATATTCTTGATGGATTTTAAATATAGCGAGCATCGGAGTTTCCGTAGGAAATACATTCTGCTTGACTTTTCCATAACTGTCTATGACACACGTGACCTAGAATCCCTGCCTCGTGCTCTCGGGACGGACAAGCGCGGGAATGCAACGTATAACTAAAAGTTCAACTAGAATTGGATAAGACAGAAATGGCCATTAGATATTGGAGGTTAGAAGGTAGTCCTGAGAATCGTTGATACTACACAAGAGGAAAGTGGAAGGCAAAAGCGATTATATCGTTGAGTTTAAAAGTTTTTGGCAGGCAAACCCTTAAACGGGCGTCCGAAGAGCGCCGTTAAAGGTCAGGAAACTGGCTGGAATGGCGGCCGGATGGAATAAGAGAAGGGAAGGTAGTCGTTACGCGGCAGGATGAGTCTGAGAGTTGGATTCCCAGTGGGGCCATCCTTGAACTAACGGCTCCCAAGGAGTAGATAGGTATCCTGGAAGGTTGGAGCACTGAATCCTTATCCTCCGCTACCTACAACCTACTATCACTAACATAGCAGTCCGGGCATTCCCTTTGCACTTTCTCTATTCTGAGAGTACCATGTGGCACAGGGACGTCGCTCCTGGACCAAGGAGGAATATGAGGGATAATAGAGAGGGGGGGAGAGAGAGAGAGAGAGAGAGAGAGAGAGAGAGAGAGAGAGAGAGAGAGAGAGAAGATTGAAAACGATGATAGGAAAGAGAAAGAGGGATAGATAAGAGACAAGAATAAGAGTCAGACGAAAAAAAAAAAAACTATCGGTTTGAATCTTGGCTAAGCATAATCCGACGTGGTGGAGGGGGTGGAGGGCACCTCGACTCTACGAGAAATCTCATCTCCTAGCGGTCTGATCTCATTCTCGGGGAGGATTATCACGCCCTACCGCACTAACGGACAGGGATACCAGGGTCGGGGGTATCTAGGAGGGTAGACGAGCGTCTAGGGGCGTCGGGGGGCGTCGGAGGCCCCTCTTCTGCCCAATGCTCCCGATGCCGCCGAGCAAAAAGTCAATCAATCCGGGTGCCATTGTTTGTAGGTGGCTCAACGCTAATTCCTATTTGTAGTTCCGATTGGTTGGACGCCCATACATCGGATTTTCTTTTCATAATCCCCGCAATGGCAATGGCTACTGCTTTGAGCCCATGTAGACCGAGTGTACTCGTGCGATTGATTATGTGCCTACGAATTGAATTCCCGCAAATTCGTGAGACTATCTATCTCCGGGGATGAATAGAAGTCTCGGCGAGCAACACCAATCTGGATGCATACCTATTGGAATAAGGCTGAGTGGGGAATCTAGATATACATATATATTTACAATAACGCTACAGAGGGTTGGATTAATTCTATCACGTCTCTTACACACTGGGGTGTATACGGTAATACTCTAGACGTTGTGGTCAGTCGAGTAACTCTGTCTCTGGCAACTTTCTATTTCTAGAGAATTCCGACGGATTACACAGAAGAGAGAAACAGACAAAAATTTTAAAAAAATCATCCGTGGCTCTCCTACAAAATCACAGAACCGCCAGAGGGATTTCGTTCTATTCTGCTGCCTGCTACTTTGAATTCAGCCATGTTGGAATTCATCGTCAGCTCTTTTCGCGTCCGTCAGCGGGATATAATTACGGTCCTGTGAATCGGTGCTTAATGCCCCTGCCGAATTTCGTAAATGTTAAATCCGCACAACTGGGAAAGGTCTTTCCGTTACCATAGTCACCATAGTCACCATAGTCACCATAGTCATCGTCGTCACCATCATCACCATATCGCTACCCTGCCACAGGGACATATGGCAGAGTCCCTGAAATACCCAGAGAAATAGAGCAATAGACTATCGCGAAGTCACCATTCCACGTGTGTCCCACGTATCCTCCGTATCAGCGAAAATCGACGCATTCGTTGAAATTCGCTCACGCACATCGACGCTGTTGGACAATGGAGCGATTAGCTTGCGCGGGTGTTCCCGTTGTTTATCGTAGCGAGTATTATTTGGCCGGCGGTCGTTCGCTTAAATTATTCCTCTTTGGGCTATACGCGCGCGGACCTGTGCAGACTTTACATTGCTTTAATTGTTCCCCGATAATTCGTCCTATTAGTCGCTTACTCATCGACAATCAATAGATATACATATATAGAAACCTGGACCTATAAATGTATACATATATGTCCCAGGGTAACTACGGAGTCTATCGGATAATCGACCTTCGAGATTAGCATAAGCCGGGCATCCGTCAGCGTCGGGACGTCAGTCAGCCGATTAATTTAGCAAAGCAGAGTTGTCGATTAGTCTTCTTTACCTCTAACATATTATTATTAAATTTTCATCAGACGTACGCAGATTGAAAGTTATGCTTGGTTAATATCGTACACGAATACATATGCATATTTTTTCTCTATGTTTCCGAGTTTTTATCTACTGTATATTCTCTTTGAACCCCGTGACAGGATGATCCTTCCCGAGAAACGGGCGAGAAAAGGACGCGTTTTAATAATTCTTTTTATCGCCGTGCATACGCACAAGGGATGCGTCCTCCATTTTCCTGCGGCTTGTATCCGCAACTAAATATTCATGTTGGTCTACGGTACCGGCATTGTGCTGTTTTCTCATTATCCAGTGGTCACGCATTTTTTTACTAATTAATTTTTAATATCGCCTCATTTAGTTCGACCCATCGCTTCTGTCACTCGATCACAAAGCTAATCGACCGCAACGAATTTATCGTTGAAAACACACCATAAATTGAATTACTTAGTTTTCGCCTTTTTTATAACGACACACGTGTCAATGCAATTCCGTCGATTTCAGGTTATCGTATAGTTCTGAAGGGTCTTGAAAATCAAAGAACATTGAAAAGCCTTCTGGGACTCCGAGTGAGTTTTCGGGCGAGTTCCTTAGCGTCGCGACGCCTCGCACCCTTATTCGCCTTCCTATAATAAATACGTAAAATAAACAGCTTGCCGCTGCTACGAACGGCAGGCTGCATAATTGGAGTCGTTCGTTTAACTTCAGCAGTCGGTTCAAACTTTCTCGATGCTGTCTATACGTCCTGTCCGTACTGCACACCCCTATACCAACCCCCAACCAACCCCCAACCAGTCTCCGTTGCCAACCACTAACCACTACATTCTCCAGATTCCATTCGTCGTAGCAACCCTTTCGATACACACAGCGGCACCGTCTCTACCGCCACTGAAGCAATAGACGTTAACACTGGCGGTACTGGTACTTGTTCTGACGTATCTATATTTATATAGGTTACATTAGCAGTGTCGTGGCTTTCGAAAATCTTGAATCCAACAATAAGAGAAAACGTAACCCCTGCATTTTCCTAGGCTGTCCGTCCTCTGCCACTGCGGAGCTCAGTAAGCTCAGACAATAATCTTCGTATTAAAAGTTTAGCGACGCGACGCTTTAACTGGCGAGTGAGTTAAATGCACGACTTGGGCTTTGTTAACTCGCGTGTTTTACTACCCCCAGACCGGACAGCCAACAGAGGGTTCGGAATGGCAAAAAAATTATGCTAAAATCTCCAGCGCTGCTGTACGAGTGTACGCGTATGGATTCTCAAAGGGGTGTTCCTGCTATACCTCACCGGACGCGTAGAGACTTGGGAGAAAGGGCGCAATTAAAGGGAGTAATTTTTACGGCGAATGGAAATAAAAAAGGAGTGAAACGTCGGTGTAAAAAGGTTAAAGGGGTCAAGGAGTATGCCGAGAGCGTATCCATCACGCTGGTTATCCACGGCGCGGAAAGGGTTTGTTAAAGTCTAGATAAGAAAAGCTATACATGGGCTTCCATGGGCACGTAAAGGGTTCCTATGCAAATGCATTGGTCAGTCCAGTGTATTTTACTGGTACAGTCTGGCCAGCTATTACTGGAATATACGTCAACGTATTTCTCACTTAATCGTTCTGCCGTAATCTAGCAGGTCGATTCGATGAAACTTTTGTTCGTGCCAACAATTCAGCGCGCTGTACGGTTGACAGAGGGTAAAGAGGTTTGATATGGAAATTATGTAATTATTTAAAGAACGATTCTCTTTTACAGGGCAGGAGGTCATTCGTGCTTTATCGAAACTCAGCTGCTCGACTCTCAACGTCCCGTCGCAATCGATTCGACGCTTATTCCTGAAAGAGATAATCGACCCGACGGCGACGCCGACGCCGGAAGCGGGTCGTACTCATTATCAGGATAAGCATTCGTTAACGGTTATTCGGATATCGGACACCTGTTACGGAATCGGTTGATCCTCAATGAATTTCCATGTACCGGTCAAAGATTTTTCATTCTCTTGATCTTTTCTTTTTATTTTTATATTTTTATCTATCCCAAGGATGCTCTTGCTGCAGGTACATGTACCGCGTAGGGAGCTTTCCAACGGAGACAAGTTGGTAGCTTTTAGTCTGAGCTAATTATTAATGAAGACAATTTGTTTCTCTCGTTGAAACTACCCCTTATCACTGGGCCGAATCGCTGCTCAGATAACACAGCCAGGATATCCGGCGCGTGTCTCTTTCGTATCTGAACAAGAGGATCTCCCACGCGTTCTGCGTTCGTCCAATGTACATATATACATATGTATATATATATATATAGGGTAGATGCATATATGTCTAGTGCGTTAGATAAACCCGAGAGTCAGCTCCGTTTTACGTTGGCCTCACCGTGATCGCCGGGTAACGGGTCGGTAGTAGAACCCAGCCAACCCATGGCTACGCTATTTTCTTCTTCTATCAGCTTATCTTTATCCGTGGCTGCTTAAAACCACAGCGCCACCCTTGCTCTCTCTCTCTCTCCCCTTCTCTTTTCTCCTCCCCAGAGTCACAATTCCCATGTTCTCCACCCCTTATCACCCTTGGCTTTCCATTCTCATTAGCTGAGCTTCATACACAATGCACCACCATCATCATCTTCACCAACCGACCCCTGCTCATCCTCAAGTCACATTCTCTTATCCCGCTACCCTGAACGCTACCCGCTGCCACTTCTCAACGCCACGAATTCTCTTTCTGTTCCTTTCATTTTCTTTTTCTCTCTAGCTTCTTTCCTTTTTCTTTTTTCTTTTTTTTTCTTCATAGCTTTGCTCGCGCAATTTCGTCCTTTATACGTGTTCTCGAGCACCCCTCGTTCACACCCTGTTACCATCAGCGCACTCCAGAGGTGCTGCTAACTGCACTCACAACGTCCCTTTCTTTGGATTCTCCATTTTCGTTTAGACAATATGCAACTACAGAGTAACTATTTTGTTGAGCGTACGTCACCGGTATACACATATTTATGTATATTAAGGGAAGGTATTATGAAGATTTGATGGGAATCGTAAAAGGGGGCGGATTAGTGACACTCGTCAATGTAAATGTACCTATCAGGTAGATATGCTATACACGTATAATGATACTTGGCTATGCCAAGACGATGCTGGTAAGGGTCCGTATAGACGGTTTAACGAGATTTATTTCACGGAAACGTTTTCCTTCCTCTTTACGAGGGTGTGGATTTACGCTGGATGATCACGCACCTACGCGGAAGTGCCCGGAGGAAGACTTCAAAGTGATCGTCGCCGAGTTCATCGTTGTCGGAAATATTTCGCCAGGTGAGTTGCGAGGATATTATCGTTCGGTGCAGAAAGCAATAAAAAAAGTAAGAATACGCGCTTAGGAATTCCACTACTGTGAAATTAAAGCGAAATAGTACTACAATTCACAGAGTTCTGTTGGCTCTGCAGCTCCGCATCCCTGTGCACTGGGCAAATTATGAAATCTGAGCAACTGTCCTAGCATTTCCTGCATATTTCGCGACGCAGACGTCAAATAATATCTACATTCTAAAATTCTCCTGAGAATATTAAGGTGGCCCCACACCTTGAATTAAAGGGGTGAATTCTGTGGGATCCAATGTAAGACTAGTGCACCCCAGGACCGTCGGGACGCCTAGGACGCCTCTGGATTGGGATTGGTGTTCAAGGAGCAGCCAGTGGGATCCGTCGCACGGAGATCTACCTCACCCGCGGGATAATCCTCGAAACCCAATTATATTTTACTGCGACTCAACTCCGACTTCCATCCCATCCCCGAGAACGAAGACGAACGAGCGCCGTTTAGGCGATGAAATACGGATTAGCCGTTATAACTGGAAATTGCTGGCTCCTGGAACATCCTTGGAAATCCCAGGTCGCCTTCATCCAAGAAAATCAAAATCTTCCCAGGAAGTGGTGAGAACTTTCGGATTGCAAACGTCCACGTTAAATTTTAAGCCCAATTGTTGTCGCTGTTAATTGGAATTTAATGGAGAAGGTGCTTCGATAATTTTAAATTTTGATACAGTGTACATGGCATTGGTTATTATCGTTCTCGGTGTAAGTAGGTCGTGGACTTTCTTGGCTCGTGTTTTTCCGATATTCTCTTCAACGGAGAAAGAAAGGCCGTGCAATCGCTTCGGCACGATTATTAAAAAATTCCTAGCGCGCGCCTTGATAACGTGAAAATTACGTGTACGCTTGGCCGAAGTTTTTGCATCGTTGGAATTTTCGAAATCTCCTCAATTTCTAGGTTCAAAGAAATGAGAAAGAAACGCAAACGGAATTAAGATACTGTACGAAGACATTCGTAACGCTCCCACTGCATGCTCGAGACAGATAATGGAGAAACGGGAAAGAGAGTCCATGCAATTACTTCGATGTCATTTCGTTATCAAAATGAGCCAACCTCGGTGGAAGAATATCTCTTAAAACGACCACTATGTCTTCTCTGTATCTTCCCCAAGCATCTACAAGGTGATCCTATCTTTTTCAGAATAATTAATGCATCAATCGATTTCGTGAGAGAAACTCATTAACATCGAACGACCCAATAACAATAGCAGATTAAATAAATGTTGTGATTGAGAAAAGGGTAAAGAAACAGTTAGAATATAAATTTCCAAGAACAATTTCAAAATGAAATACAAATCGACAACAGTCTACAAACTAAGTTGCAACTAAAACAGCTAATAAAATTCTTAACGAGATAAATCTTCCGTTAGATCCACCCCGAGCAGTACAAAGGCCATAATAAACATGTATAAATCTAAAATCAAACAATGATTCTCTCAATCTTTCCTGCGTTTTTGATAAAGGAAAAAAAAAGGAATTTCTAGCACCATACCCAGCGAGCGTTTAAAAAGTTATGTCGCCCATGCAAGCGGCAAGCAACGCGCAATATTACATCGAGGTCCGCGTATTGATCCCGAAGGGGCGCCGCGCGCAGACTTCACTTCGTCGGGCATCTCCGACGATCTTCGTGAAATAACCTCACCCTGGGCCCTTAATGTCCGTATTCTCAACGAGTCCACGAGGTTCCCCTAACCATCCGCAACCTTCGTCCTTCTGCTTTTTACCTTCGCTTTTCATTACCGACATCGTCCCGACGCTCTTTCACTTTTCGTCTGCATCTCTCTCTCTCTCTCGCTCTCTTCCCCTAAAGATCGATTTGCCTTTCTCCTCTACCCGCTCCTCACTGTTGCCATTCCATGTCCCTCCCTCGAGACTTCAGTTTCGAAGCTTGCTTGCTCTTATTCTCACTCGATCTTTTCTTCGGAACAGAAAAGTAAAGGGTAAACTCGAACCAATGCTACTCGTACGAAGGGTTGAGTTTTTAAGGTTACCGACATCCGATTCGAGATCAATACCATAGGAGAGCATTGGACGGTGGTCCAGATCAATATTTACATATATCGGAGGAGATTCAGGCTCCTCTTCTGGGTAGAGAATAGTTAAGGGGGACCTTCGATCAAACGAGAAATTAGACTTTCCGCACGGACAGTCAGCTGGGCGTATACTGTCTGCGATAAGAGGGAAGGAAGGGTTGGAAACCCTTGGAAGAAGGCCATTTTGATTGTGTATGTTCGCCTTGTGCATGCTCAGGAAATAAGATACGAGCTTCTAGGCTCCGAACTCTGAATAAGACTCGTGGCAATGATGACGTGCTCGAAATACGAGTCGCGGATTCTAACGGATCCTGATATATTGTAAATTACTTAGGTCGAGGAGCGTATCGAAGTGCCGACATATAGGGGGACCTATATCTAACCTATCTACTTACCCTATTCCGCCCTACTAAAGGCTCGTGGATAATCTTGGAAAATATCGTTCCACTACGTACTACCTACGCATTTGGAATATATGAGGAAACTTGAATATTCGGGTCGAGGATACGTGCCCGGCTAACTGCTTTACTTCTGCCTGTTTTTAGTATATCCCTTTTACGTTCTCTCTCTGCATTCCACATCAGTAAAAAATGTCAGAGAAAAAAAATAACAGTCCACCAATTTCCTTAAGAACCTCTTATCCTACGAGCTCGAGCGATCTCACATTCTGTAAGTTATGTCAAAAATAATACAACGTATAAAGAAATCCCATTTAAAAATGATAATTTTAAAGTTAAAAATTGTATTGGCCCAAAGCATTTTAGAGGTCTGTTTGATACGTCGTAAAAGGTGCGATACGATTCCATGTGTACACGGGCACTGAAAGTTCACTAGACTGAAGGGTTGAAACAGTATAAAAAGAATCGGTGAGTGAATTCACGCTCGAACGAAAACGTCCCCGCTAATAACGTCGGATACACGAAGGAAGCCTCGCGTTCAGCTTGGGCTCCCTCTCTATCTCACTCTCTATCCGAGGTTCCGAAGAGCCAAGGAACCCAAGGAGGCAAGGTAGCTACCTCCACGCCAACAAACGTTATTACTTTCCTTTAAGCGATCCTCCTCCAACCGCCTCGACTCACCTACAGACGCCACCGCTGCTTTCAATAAACCAGCCGCGACTTAATGGGCGGTTTATGCAAATTCTCATCCTCGCTACTAGCGCCGCCGACCTCACCAGACCTCCTTTCCTCTTTCTCCTATCACCTCCAGTATACCCTAGTGCCATCTATACCACCTCCACCTACCCTTGCGCGTCTTCCATAAACCTCTGAGAAAACCTCCGACCTCCTTCGGTACCTTATTCACCTTTCACCTTTCACCTTTCACCTTAGACTCTCACTAGACCCCAGGACCCAATCACCACCACCGTGTCTCGACCTCCCTTGGACTTGGTGCAAGTTCATCCCGCACGTGCGTTCCTGCTTCGTTCACCCAGTCGAATCTTTCGACATATTTGACATCTGACGGGACTCCCTGGGGAGTCGCATTCTTTTTCCTTTTCAATCCTGAAAAGGAGGTCGTTCGATAAATGAAAAATTCAATTTACTACAAGTATCCTGTCCTCGGTACCTTCGCTAGGAGGTATCAATCCTACACGAGCTGTCTTCCCTTCTCAGCGAACTCCTCTGTGTTTAAATTGAATTATTAAACCGGTTTACGGCTCGTTGATCCACCTTTGAATCGTTTAATTTAGACGTAATAGCCGCAGCGTAGCTTAATACGATATTGCTGTAAACTGTAAAGCATGTAAAGCACCGCGCGCGGGGATGAAGAAGCAGGACCCCACAGAAGTTCAATTTTTGGGGGTTAGGTCCGTATAAAGGCTTTTATCGGTCGGTGCTCGTCCAGGGTTTGCTATGCCGATCAAATATAGACATCCGTAAATGTGCCAGATGGTAAGATTAATGAAGTTTCTAACAGGGGAAAAAAAAATAAAACATCCCTCTTCTCCAGGAAACACCGATAACGTACATCTCTGCTGAGACCACGTGAGATTCTTTAGAATGCGAGAAATATAGGTGGCAGGCGCCTCTGGATTTTCCTATATAAAGTAGAAGATAAATTGTTGCTTCCCGCGCGCTATTGATTATTTTTCAATTCCTTCAATTGGAATGACTTTGCTATTCCCACGTCGTACTCGCAATTTTAGGATGAAGACAGGGACTGGGAAATTAGCTGGATCCGCCAGACTGTTTTCGTCGACTGCATTTAATTCCAGTGCGAAACGTATGCGGTGACTTTCTTTGACACGCTTTTTTCTTTGCTTTTTTTTACCTTTCAGTCACTTCTGCCGCGGCGCCACTGTTAAAGGCAAAATTATTTTATTCGTGCGTAATAAAAGTTAGTGCGCTCTCGCGATCCCATCCACACTCCCCGTTACATCAATCACCCTGTTTGGGTTTGGGAAATCTGGAGAGAGAGAGAGAGAGTGAGAGAGAGAGAGAGAGAGAGAACAGTTTATTCGATCAGGGAGCAGGCCCTGTTGACCGATGATAGACAAGTTAGAA
>JARQTI010000725.1:185991-221505 GCA_030142655.1 Trachelus tabidus
CCGAGGTAATAGGAATGAAAGAAGAGGATTCTCCTTCCTGCCCGATTACTGCCTGTTTTCTGCCACTCAAGTAAGATACGAACCATTTTAATACTGAGTTTGAGAATCCCGTAGCCTTCATAACTTGAAGGAGCTTCTTGTGACAGATGGAGTCAAAAGCCTTTTGCAGATCAAAAAGGACTAAGATGGTGACCATGCGCTCATCAACAGCAAACCTAATATCATCGGTAAGTCTAATCAACGCAGTTTCAGTGCTGTAGCCAGCCCTATAGGCCGATTGACGAGAGTCATATCCACCGTATTCCTTTAGAAACTTTGACATTTGTAGGTAAACAATCCTCTCAAGCGGCTTGGATAGGCTACATAGTAATGATATCGGCCTAAGGTCTGAGAGTTCTGCCGGAGGCCCACTACCCTTAGGGATTGGCCTTATGTAAGAATACTTCCATATTTCTGGAAACTGCGCCGTAGTTAAGGAATGGTTATAAAGCTCCAGAAGATATGGAAAAATTAATTAATTAAAATTAAATAAAAAAAATTAATTAAGAGAGAGAGAGTGAGAGAGAAGGGCGAAAAAATGCCACAGTCCTCTTTTCGCGTCTTTCACTCTCGCTGCTCCCTCCTCTTATCACAGGAGAAACGACAGGATAAACGGTGATAACGTTTCCCTCCGATTCTCAGGAAAAAGCGAATAAATCCCTTAGGCCAGGAGAGTCGGCTCCATTCGGGAATACAAAGAATAAGGTGAGATATGCCAAGGAGGATGAATCCAATGGAAGAAACTGTGTTATAAGAAACGTTGCCAACCTCCAGTGAAGAAGGAACAAGGCGAAGAATAAAAGAAGGAAGAAAGAACCACGAGAATAATACACGGAAGAAAGAATGAGAATCAGGATAGTATTTTCTTTGATGAATGCCTGCCAATTTCCTCTCGCCAGGAGCACATATGTAGACTGCACGTGATATTCCGCAGTATGGTCCCATCGATCCTTCGCAATCCCATTGGCTAACTTTCTATACAGTCTGTACAGTCCGGATGAGATCGGCACTAGCAGAGCTCTGCGTATACTTATCAACAGCAGCATTTCCGGTTTCGGTGACTTATCAGTGCCCCCTAGCATCCTCCTGACTCTTTCAACGAGGAGGCACTCTCTTATCTCCACAGGGCTGCAGCACCCTCCGATGCAAATCTTGTTCAATCGGCGAGGGTTGCTATCCTCCCTCTGACAGTCAAGGAAGAACTACTAAGGGTGGTAAACGGCATCGGAGCACAAGTTGAGGTGGGAACAGCCTAAGAATCCGGGGGCGGTTAAAATCGAAGTTAGCTATCTAAGGGTTGCATCGCGGAGCCGCGAATGGGGTTGATCGATGGTCTCGTGCCGTTCGCATCCCTTTCCTTCTGGGGGATGCAGGATAACGTCCTTGAAAATCTTTAGGATCGATAACCATCCCCTTTTCCTGTGAACGCTAAAGATTCCGACCCTGGTCCTCGGTTCCGGCGAAAGAGTAAAGATGTGAGAGGTGGCACTCCGCGCGAGTAAAGACTGAGGACGATTGTGGGAGAATCGGAAAGGGGCTGCCGCGCCGGGAGTTTTGACTCGTTTAAATATTCATTCAATCGGGCTTCCCGCCTTTGCACTTGGCTGCCTTCTCCTCTATTTCCACTTCTTCTTCGGCTTCTGCCATTTTCGGTGTCACTGTACTTCTGTACTTTGACATTTCGGTATCTAGAGTTCCTGTACTCTTTGGCCTTATCGTTCATCTCGTTGCTTTAATTTTACTGGTTGCTGGGGGACAGGGTCAAAGAGGGAGGAACACTATCTCGAAGACTTGGCGCGCATCCGACCTTTCGAAATGAGATCTTTAACGAGCTGCGAGTTGTGAGTTAGCAGCACGAAAGGGACTTCATGGAAACCGGCTGAAATCCTAAGGGTGGGAACGTACGAGCAAGGATGCATCAAGTATGCAGCTCAGGCTTCGTTAGGCTCCCTCTTAGCCTTTGGCAATTTTCCAGAATGAAGGATTCTTCGATAAAGGAATGAAAAGAACAAGAAACGCATTTGGGCGAAAGCGTGATGACGGACGAATCGGTTAAATTCGACATAATGAATTTCAGTTGGCTACATTTTTTACCGACGGCGGCACATCGCAACGTAAAATTCCTATGAATTTCTAATGAATTTCTTTCCTTCCTTTGATTTACCGCGAAAGAGAGTTTCGTAAACGCGAATCAATTTCAGCTATCTTGGCTGAAATGGGACGCTTCTCTGTAAGCTAGAAATTTGTAAGCAACAACGAATTTCGCTGATTGTTCGAAAAGAAGTAACGCAGGGTGAAAGGATATCGTAAAAGGGTAGCGTTTAACGACAAGGAGAAAGGAGCGAAGAGCAAAGTTGTAAATGAGTGGAAAGAAAAAAGAAAAAAAAATACAGTTAAACTGCACAAGTATCGGGTTTTACTGGAAAACAAATGAGCCGCTTCGGTGATCATGGAATTGTCCTTCCGCCGGCTCAATTTATTTTACAGTGTTTTTACGTTCGATTCCCGGGTTGCTTCTGGGATGAGGGTTTCCAGCCAGCAGGCAGGCAACCCTAGGCGCGAATTTACGCACATCGTGCAGCCAACCACCCCAGGATAAATACGAGTGAACGCCCATCCTCTTTCACCCTGCCGGTTAGTGTTCTTTTTTATCTCTCACTCCCCTCGCTCTATCTCTCCCTCCCTCCCCCCTCCCCCACCCAACTCTATTTAACTCGTTTTTCTGGGATTCTCTCTTTTTTCCTTTCCCTTTTTTTTCAACTATTTTTATTTTATCATGGAAAAATCGCAGCGCAACCGCCGAACCGCCAGGAATCCGTGGTCTGCCACTTCGGTATGCTTCCTCGACCTAGTCTATGTATATATATGTGTATATCTCCATGCCTTCAGAATTTTCAGCAATAATGTAAAATGGACTCGGTTATGTAATATCCTGTAGTGCATCCTGTTGAGGAAGTCTCTTCAGGAGTCCTACTTAACGAGGGTTGGCAGTACTGCTGTAACGCGAATTCAGGATTGTGCCGTTAGGATAGCCGAACGGATGGATGAAAGATTCATTGGATGATCGGGAAGAGTGGTCGACCTTCCTGGAGCGTGTCTCATGTCTAGTGATTTCATATAGTACACACACACGCACACGCACACTCTAAATGTATACAGTGCATCAATGTTGGACGATGTTCAAGCATCCAAAGATATTCCCAATTCAATCCAAAAGATTCCTGACTGCCGCCGATCATCCAAACGACGAGACTGGGAATGACTGGCTAACGCGATTACACGGACAATGCCGGCAGCCACCATTTTCTCTCCTGCTGGTACAGTAACCCTTCCGTAAATTCCCTCGGTCCTGCCACTACACCCTTCGTACATAGATATAGAGATATCCCTCGGGACAGATGGACCAGTTACTACACTGACCACTGACTAATCAGCGTTTCCCAACCAGCCTATTTTCCAGTCGGATGTCACCTAATAATTTTGTGGATTTTCCTGCTAATCCTCTCACGTCCTTGAGCAGGCTTCTCCGTCGACAGATCGAACAATACCGCGTGACATCACGGATTTCATCGACAGATGCAGCGGACGCTGACGACGCATTAGCCGTGAGTGTCTACCGATTTTTATACAGCGTCCCGACGCTAGGTTCTTCGCGGTGAGTAAACTTATTCAGATTGTACAAGAAATTTTGTATACAGTATTCGTTTGCAGAAAAATTATGTTTGGATCAAAAGCAAGATCTCGAAAGAGAAACACTGCTGCTAAATTCCATAGGGGACCGAGGGAAATCCCAGCAAAAACTTATTAGCGAAAATAGCGTATGTAACGTCGCAGTGGATTCAGCCTGCAATGTATTCTTAACCTGATTTTTCAATGAAAAAACCAAGCGAGAGTCGTGCAGCTCTTACTTTATTTTCTGTCATTTTATTCGTGAACATCCACACGGGCACATAAACGCAGCCGCGAATGCATTTACCAAAACGTGCAACGAAACGCGTCGGTGGAGACCAGCAAGATTTATGATCTCGTAATCATGAGTTGATCCACGAGCTGATCCACGAGCGCCCATATTTTCCATCTCGAGTTTCCAATGTTCATTGTTCGTTGTTCATTGCCAGACGAGTGGCCTTTGCACTTAATTCGTTTTACACCTTCCGGACCAATGAATCGCAATTCGATGAAAACAGGTGAAAACCGATTGCCAGGTGCACTCAGCCTACGGCCACACGAGGCTCACCCGAAGAATCTCTCAAGAATCCACATTTCGACCTCTAACGCACTACACAATATTAATCCTAATTTTTTCGATAATTAACAAGCTTGCATCCCTGACCCCTTGAAGTTTCTAACGGACAGCACGCAGTCTTTTTTAATAGCAATTGCTGCACATCCACGGAGCATACTCCATTTCCATTAGTCGGCACGAGAATTGGCTGCGACAGTAAAAACCAGAGAAATCCCTGAATTGTCCGAGCAAGAGAAAGGGTTTTCTTTTGTCCAGTGAATTCCTGTCTCCAGTGACGTATCCGATATAAGGGAAACCCCACGGCAGCCTCGTCCTCTCTCACGATACAGTGCTGCTGCTGACCATTCGTAGTCAGGGGGTGGGTGGGTTGGGTATCCAGTCGTTCATTGTAGTGCCAGTGGGCAACCCCTATACTATTCGTTGCCGAACGAGCGCGTAGACACATTGTCCTGGGGAACAATGAAGCGAGTAGGTACCTACCTACCTACCCGGAGGACAGTTTCTATGAACGGGCTATACTTCCTGCTCTCTTTAACCAGCTTACTTCTGCTTTGGCTACCAGTTATAAATCGGAGCGTCGTGCATTGTCCAAGATTGTAGGAAAATTCGGAGGATAAATATTTTTGGCTTTATTAAAAAGTATAAAAATAAAATCGACTGACGTTATAGCCTAGACTGAGAAAAAAGATTCACCTCGAAGAGAACGGTAAGCTTGACGTTGAGAGGGTGACTTTTTATAACCTCCACGGAAGAAAATCTTTTTTCACTTTTCACCCTGAATCCCAATAGCACTTGCCGGTAAGCGTGGAAACAAAATGGCTAGGCACGTCACTGAACCGCAGTCAGACTGCGGTTCCGCATGCAAATGTAACCCCAACCGCCGTCCCTGCAGCTAGTAGACTCCTATATATACCAACCCCCTAGGGACATCCACTGATCCTTTCTTCTATTGTATTTTTTTTCCAGGCTGGTTACGTCGCGTGGCGTCGCTCGAACAAGGATACTACGTGACCCAGAGTAGTCGGAAGTGGGTCAAAGTCCTGAACGAGTCTTGAATATCCCGCAGGATATTTTCTTCGTGCTTAAGTCTCTCAACTAAATATTTACGCTCGTCAAGGCACTCGTCACTTCTTCCTAACCAATCTCAATTATTCTTTTAGTAAGACATTGCATGCTTCGATAAATACATCAATTTTCACTCGTCCAGGAAAATGGACGAGTAGGCAGTATCGGTTGTTGCGAAAATAAGATCTAAATCGTCCCGATGCAAGCATCAAGATGTGCCATGCTGGAAGGATTAGGCGAGTCAATATTTGCCAAGTGCAAAGAGAACGAGGAGAGAGAGAGAGAGAAAGAGAGAGAGGGAGATAGGAAGAAGAGCATTTGTGGGAGTGACAACGAAGCATGGTTAGGATTTTCATGCACACGCGTAAACATCTTACGTATGTTTAAGTACACACAGAGATTCCAAAAACGCACACGCACGCACAGTACAATAAAGCTGTGAAGTTTCCGTTGACTTTATGGGATCTTTTTATCCCCAAGTAATTTCAGCCGGTAACTCCGCTAGCAGGTAGATGTGTTTCTTCTTTATTTCACCAATACCCTGAACACTTGGCAACACGTGGGCGTTACACGTATACAGATTGAACGATTCCAATTTCGGCATAAAGAATCCAAGGGACCATAAAAACGTCCTCCATATATACAATATGTGTATTGTATACATAGGTACACGTTACATTTCTGTTCCCATAAAATTTTCCTGTGATCCCATAAAACGCGTTAATTAACGTCGCGTAATTAGCACTAAGGATTGAAAATTGGACGTCAGCCAAATTCTACCGAGTGACAAACCATTAAAGGACACCTGACGTCGAGCGGCTGATCCATTTGGCAATTTATTGACGTTAAACGGGAAATAATAACCCGGACGATAAATCCGCCTTAATTCCGGTTTAACGCACGACGCGCCGACGCTACTTCGAAATAGCCAATCAGCGATAACAGACACGTCACTTGAGTCCTCGGGAGCCGTCTATGACATAACCGTTTAATCGTAAAGTGGACAAGGGCTTTGTGTCTCGTGGTTACGATTAGCGTCCAACTAGTCTAACGCATCGGACCTGTCACGTTACGAAGGACATTTCATCTTGCCTTCAGGACGGGAGGTCCTTGCTGATTAGTCAACTTGCCTTAATGCTCGGCGTATTTCTACTTTAGCTGGCTAAGGACAATTAATTGGAGGGCCCCCCCCCCCTCCTCTTCCATTAACTTGGCGACGAAAGAGACGTTTACGAGCGCGTTTACGCACTGACGAGCCTAACCAGGGTGACGGAGCCTGGCTGGAAGTACATCTTCAAGACGACTACGACAGTATCCATGGACCATTTTTAACGACACACAGAGACTATTGATAATCATAGGAATATGTAAGAAGAAATTGACAAAAAGGGTTTTCATACATTTCTCAAAAAAAGGTCTTCGAGCCTACAGGTCAAAGTAATGTAACCAGAAGCCTTCGCAGATGAAAAATACTTGTTACAGGTAAACGTGGATGGGCTTTGTGTCCAAGTAGAGGCTGATACTTGTAACATATATAATTCTATAGTAAAGCTCGAGTAAATGGGTCGAACTGGAACGTCCAGTCAGCCGGATAATCATCCAAAGATCGTCTAGCACGATTCGAGACTTTCGATCGATTCGCGGAGTCAGCCGAGGGTTCGCGTGTTCCTGGATTAGCCGGGTTAGTTGCCCTCCGAGCTTCGTGCACTAATGCGCAGCAGAACTTGTAAGAGGCCAGAGAGAGAGAGAGAGAGAGTGAGAGAGAGAGAGAGAGAGAAACCTTCGTAAATTCCCGTGCGAAATGCAGTATTTATGCGTCCTCGTGCGCACCGGGGACAAAGTGCACTTGCATAACCCGTCGGATCGTCGGTTCTGATAATTTAATTTAATACCGGGCGCGCATTCTCATGGAACTGCACCACCGCTTACCTGCATGATGCTAATTGTCCAAATAATTGGACACACAAGACTTTGTTCTGTGTGTATAGTTTTTTCAGTACTATGAACTTTCTGCATTCCTCGTCGCAGCTCGATAATCGTAGCAACCAGGGAAATACTTGCGCGGGTCTAGAATTACAGGTGCCAGCGCATTTCTCTGTCCCCGTGGTGTTTATTAACCGTGATCTCGTCTCTTTCGATGGCGTCAGGCAAATAGAAGAGAGACAGTGTCACCGAGAGGATGGAGAAAGATGAATTAAAGAGAGCACGATGAGGGAGGAGAGGAGACGTCGGTAGGTGCCGAATTATTCAGTATCCGCGTACTGACGATTAAACGGAGCATGCGGCGTGCCGGCTACACGAAAGCAATTAATTTCTCCATTTATTACCGTGGACCCCATAAAAAACGCAGCACGCAACCCAACGGCATTCGTTGAGATGGGAAATATGAGCGGATAGGGCTCGGTCGGTTGTAAAGGGAGTCCTCGGCTGGTATGGGGAAGTGACGTCACACGTGACTTACGGCCGCCGTAAATCAACCCATTGAATTTCACAGTGTCGATATTTCGCGGTGCCGACACGCGCTCTCGCTTGTCCACCCATCCACCCATCCACCCTCGGGGCCTTGAAAACCTTCGAGGAAAGGGGGGTCGCTGGAGAGGAACAAAATTTCCAATAAAAAATAACGATACCCTCCAAATATTTTACCCAAAGCCACGTGCGCGACTGCATTTTCCTGTGGACCAGCAAAGTTTGAACCGAGTGGAAATCTTCGCTTTGGAATCCCCGAAGAAAGGGAAAACGACGGAGGAATGAATTTTGGAAATTTTCTTCGCAAAACCACATTACTCATACCAGATATTCTCAATGGCCCGTATAGTGGCTGTAGAATAGGCAAGGGAAAAAAAAAGAAGAGTAGAGAAAAAAAAAAGTTAGTAAGTACTTGAGGCAAGGAACAGTGGGCTTTTAGATCCTGCGGTAACTGGAGCAAGAAGTTATGAGTGTAGCAAGAGCGTGCGCTTCTCTTATTTTGGAAGATTTCCCCCGATGCTCATTGCCCTCTGACGTGTATTTTCCAACCCTCCTGGTTTCTGGGTTCGCACAACCACCAGAGTTTCACCCCAGCTTATACTTTTCGAGAATCTACTACGCTGCATGGTTATGTACATGTACATATATATATATATATGTATATAGCAACTCGCTTAAGTACATAGGGTGGTAAAACGTGTGTTCGCACACGTTCTATATGGCCCTGAGCAAACATTCCATTAATCGTTTGAAGGGGAACCAATTCAGAGAGTTGATAACCTGGAGAAACTCTAAAGTTTCATTTAATTTGTTGAGCTTTGGAGATTAGTGCTCAGATAAAAGATGATATACGTGTTACGGGCACGACATCGATTCACTCGAATTCATTTTGGGTCCGTGCCCACGTTGTGCAGGGACACACTTAAATAAAATAATACCAATTATTTGAGCATTAAAGATAAGTACAGGCCTACGGTGTAGGGTGACCAACTTCTACACGATATGGTAATTTTATCGCGGTATTAGTGCATTGTGTATGATTCTGATTACTGCCAATTCTGTACGAATGGTAATTCGAGATAACGCCCTGGGGACATACGGATTACAGGAGGTTAATGAATATCCCAAGTCACCTTCAAGGCGGATTTGCATTGTCATCGAGCCGATTTCCTCCGGGCGTTACGCTAAACCACCGACCCTCTCTTATATACAATATAGTGTATGTACATACCTTCGACAATAGCAATAACTTCGCATTTCATTCCCTTAATGTCTTAGGCATTGAGAAACTTTCAAGAAAGAATTACAGTAACTTATTAGAAAATTATTACAGCCTCTAGGGGATTAAATTAATTAGGAGCTATGTCAACTGAACCTTTTCATTATTCTATATTGGTTAGATTGTGAGTTTAACGGGGGCGCGTTACCCTCGATATTGAATTTCTATAGACGCGCATCCATAACCTACTAACCTTAAGGGGGTTTTAGGAGATAAAATCCCAATCGTTTGTTGCCTATGACATTTCCATGGCTACGATGTCGCGCGAAACTTGGGTGCATCGTCTTCTCTCTTCCTTTCCTCTACAGCCTTAGCAACCACCACACCCTCTTACAGCATCCCTAAACTCTCCAAGAGACCCTGAGACATTCAGCTAGCTCACCCCTAGATCCTACCGAAGGTGGGTTTGCTCTCTCATTTAACTTAAGATTGGATTGCAGATTACACATTTACCTCCTTTTATCCTAATTCACCCTCCTATTATTACTCCCTCTATCAATTCTTCCTTTCAGTGCACTCAGGCTATTTTTTTTACTAAAGTACAATACATTCTATATACACTGAATAATTGTGTTTGATCGATACGCATAAATACCATGGATATAGGATCGAATCGATTTGAAGGATGAAATTTTTAGTTATCAACCAACTTTACCTTTTCTTCTACAATATTTCATCCTTGACGACCTGATATATTAGACTGTTTTTCTTCGCGTGTAAAAAACACCCCCTTAACCGGAATAGCAACGATGGACAAAATGTTCTTCCACGCAATTATATTGTCCCAGCAGGTACCAAGACCGCTCTGACGTGACGTACGTCAAATTTCGTAGGGGTTGTAACGGAGGAGGAAAAAGGACAGGCAAGAGCCCCGTCAGAGGGTAAACGAAAAGCAGTAAGCCGAGCCGAATGTGTTTAGGGATAGTCAGCTTTCAGTGTCGTATTTGTGGAAGGCACGTGACCACGATTCAGCTCGTTCAGCAATCCAGCCGTCCCCCCCCCTCCCCCCGACCCCCAAGCCGTGAAAAGACTCGCATTTCACCCCAGCTGTACCGCCCGGACTCTTCCCGTCCCACTGAGTACACTGTCGCAATCGTATCAGCAAATATTGTACAGAATTAATGGTAATTAACGTGGCCGAGTAGATACTTGCTCTTGGGATTCCCTCAACGAAAATTTTGTGAACGTGGAATATTCTGATAGCTCTTTTTTTTTTGCGAAACAGTGCACTTTTTAACATTGTCAGATAAACCGCCAATGCTGGTACGCGCGTGTTCTTCTCGGCATTATGTATAAAGGATTATTATTATCACAGGGTTTTACTACCCCGTTACTGAATAACAGGGAGATAAAAAAGGCACCCTTCTAGAAATGAACCCTTTGATCCCCTAGTATTCTCGCGCTCCTACAGTTTACACAACTGAGAAGGAAAAAAAAATGAATCTGCCCTCATCCCCAAAAAAAAGGGTTATCTTCTTGAAAACACGACGAGACTATTGGCCCTTATGAAAGTGAAATGTGTCGAGACGAGAGGCGTCGCACAGCATCCCTTAAACGTTAACAGATGCCTTAACCTTCGATAGTTATAATGCCAGTGTAAATATCGCAGCGTGTAAACAGCAAGTAACAGGGGATGCAAGTAATATAGTCCAAAAGAACACGTGCCGTTTACTGCGCGGGTCATAAATTCGCAAAGGGGTTGCTGCTAGCTTTCACGAGGTCCAGAAAAGCAACCCCTATTTCTTTTTAACGACAAACATTATACCGCGTCTCTTCCCAGGAACAAGAGAACGACTCCAAGTGCATCTTTCACGATGATCATCTTCGTGCCTTAATCAACCCTTCGCGGCGAACGACGCCCTAAACCTCATCCTGATCTTAAAAGGTGAATCAGCCTCCCCAAGGACCATGCAGATTTCTTCGGCCAAATTTCAAGACCTCCTCACCTACTGCAAAGCGTTAATGCATTCTCATTCTCAGGATGTATTTTCAGGACAGGATATTTACGCGAGATGCCGGACAGATGCCCTCCCAGGTGCTACCAACCTGCCAGACTATTCAAACAGCTTGCAAGGCGTGACACACTTCCCAAGCTTGCAAGCAGCCATGCAAGCACTTCTCTGGCACCGCACTGGACTGAATATAACCTGAATCCGCACGGCAAATATGCTCTCCTAGTTAGTACAACTGCAAACATTGATATCCACGTTATGCACCAGATCCGCTGAAGAGTAGAAGAGTGGCTACAGGAGGAAAATGCATGGATGGCGAAGGCTGGTGAAGATGGGGTTGGAGAGGTAGGGAGAGAGGGACGTATTCGAGGTTCAGCGAGAATGAGAAAGTAAGGGGTTGTTTAGAATATCACGGTGATGGGATAGTTGCTCTTGAGGGAGAGTGAATGTATCATTCGACGTTGATCTATTGACTCGACTACACGGAGTGCCGGTAGCACTGGGTGAGTGATACCTTGGGTACTCAGCCGGTAACTATACGAGAATGGCAATGTTATAGTTGGCAACAATGCGCGCACCCAACCTAGCCGATGTAACTGTTTGAGTTTATACATATTATGCCAGTACGGTTACGGCAAATTAGAGTTCGGGAGTACCGTCTCCGTCATACTTAGTTCGGTATCCATTGCCAGCCAAAGTTGCTGGTATAATTCAGATATATAGATTATTCCACTCTTGGTAAGTCAAACATTCGTGTTTCCAATCAGTCCTTGATTACACGGCTACGGAATTTCACTGAAACTTTTCAGGAAAAACTTTTTCCAACGCAAACTACAAGATCGAGGTATCCGCTTTCCGTTTGATTCTCCGTCGCCGTACGCGGCCGCTGTGCGATAAGGGAGCCTATTCACAGTTCTTTTTCAGGTGCACGTTACGTTGTTCGCGCGGTCGTTAACGGTTGACCCAGTTCATTTCTGACAGACGCAGCTTCCTATCCCGACGGTGTGGAGGGGACGAGAGTCTTGAAAAAAAATCCACGCTGGAGAAACTTGTCGCGATGAAGGAGACTCGTAACTAGTCGACTTTAAGCAGACTAAACAAAAATATACGATTTGACGAAATAGGGCAGAGTCGGTTTCGAAAGCGTCGCGACGCCGTGAATGCCGCGCGTTAAATAATAGCTTCTTCCCTACGGACGTCGAGAGCCTGGCGTGGGGGGGAAGCTACGAGCCCATACGAAACACGTATTAGGTAGGCAGCCCTTTGTGTGCACGTGTACGTGGTTCGAGTTATGTAGAAGACACGTGTGTTTATACCGGGGCGGAGGGGAACTGAGCCAAATGGCATCTTTCTGTTGTTTATTGAAGATGTCGAATCCACTGCTGGACCAAGTGGCTTTCGTTACGAGTCCCGTCTGCTTCGGAAGGACCATGCGAAAAATCTCAAGTGCCCGTATGTTCTTTTCAGAGCGAGAGAGAAAATGAGAGATAAATGAAGTGACATTGAAGGAAAGAGACGAAATAATAAATTCTACGAAAACAGGTTTTCACGACACCCGAGGAGAGTCACTTCCGCAAGGGACGTTTTGAGAAATAAATTGCGTGGGAATATATCGGAGGTCGACACGGGGAACCGATCAAATTCTAGAAGGAAATTGCGCGCGATATTACCAAGATCTCTAGCTGCTCTTTCATCCTTCTTTTCTGACTCCAGCATCATATCATCTATCGGTGGCCAAGATACGGACCTAGTGGCGTTAGGAGGAAAAGGCAGCAAGTAAGCCCTATATGCATCAGAGTGGTGTAGCACATACGTACCCCTTACTTTCTTTTATTCTCTCTCTCTCTCTTTCTCTCTTTCACTCACTCTCTAGTACCCGGGGTTTATTGTCGGTGAAAAATTTTAGCCGCAGGCCATCGGAACGCTCGTCGTCGCGGGATACTAGCACGTGACTTTACGCTGAAGTCATAGCAGGCGATTTCGTTCAAAGTATCGCCTTGGACATGCGATGTTTCCATGTACCTACCTCGAGACGTCAGGCAAATATAAGCAAGCTCAATGCTTAAAGGTATACGCAGACAGTCGAACTCCGCGGTTGGTATGCCGATAGCAGGGAGATCGGACAAAAGTTTAACGGGCGAACAGACGACACCGGTTAGGAATATTTTATTTAATAGCGTATAAAAGAGTTAGGTTAATTTCCAATGAAAGGAACAATGACCGAGAGTTCAATTCCAGAGTAACACGTACCGTGGCTTTGGCGATTGAGCGTTTGGATTCCGGCGTATCGTTGTCACATCCAAATATTATCTTTTAGCTCATATTTATTGGCACATAATATAGGCAAGCGTTTAGACTACGTGCGTCACAGTTACATTTATGTTTTGAAAATGTCTCACGACTTGGAATATAGTTCATCTGAATTATGATCTTGACTTTCGAATTCTCGTGAAACAGAAGGAGAAGTGACCCGATTCAGGATTAAGAAAACAGACCGCTCTTTGAACACTCTCGACCCATAAAGCATGGGAGCGGAGTCACATCCGGAGCATAAATCTGACTCGGGGGTAGGTTAGCGCTCATGGTAACGGCGTTGAGGGAGGTGGAGAAGCAGAAGAAGAAGAAGAAGAGGAGAAAGGTTCAGAAGTTAAAGGAGGAGTAAGAAGACGAAGATGAGGAGGAGAATGAAGGTCTGCAGCACGTAGGCTCAAGTCACGCACCATCTCCAGGAATACCAGTAGAAGGACAGCCCGTTAATGGTCATTAGCGTAGCGACTTTTAAATCTTAGTTGACACCAGGAGCGTCGCGACGGCTTGATTTACTAGAGTCACCACCCTTTCCCAAAGGAGAGGGAAGGAATACGTGAACCCGAACCTGCAGCCACGCCTGCAGTGCGTCGAGTCGGCATGTAGCTGGCGTACAGGGGGTGTCCTACCCTCGCTGGGATGATTAATCCTGGATTCCCGCAGGATCCAAAGGACTCCTGCCAGATCGGATACTGAGAATGAATCCGGTGCTTTTAATCCTGCTGGATCTTCCTTGAGATAACTTCACGACCTGTTCTGCGGGTTAACCTTTTTTTTTCGGTTGGTGCTACTGGCCGTCTTCTTAACAGTCCAGATTCATGACGAATGTCGGCAAGACATGTATTCTGGCTATGACGTAAAGCGACGGAGCAGAGAATCAAGCGTCGCGACGCCCTTCAACCCTCTCGCCGCTTTTCTTATGCAGGAAGGAAAAGACCCTGAATCCACGTTCAACGTGGAGGTAGGGTTGAATAGACCAAGGATTTTTCGAGGTTTGAATTTCCCGTTGCTAGGGCGCGTTTATATTGGGCTACCGCCGGCCCTGGGCGTTGTTACGCCGGTTTTACGAAGTCGGCGTTAATTGCCCCTGGAGATACCCCCCGCCCCGTGCCGTAACTCACGCATAAATACATGAAATTACTTTCCCTTATTTAGGGGCTCGTTAGGCAGATCTACTGTTATTGCCGACAAACCGAAATACACGTACACCCACCCACTGTACCTTGGACGGGAATATAGGTATACGCACACACGGTCTACTTCGTGCACGTAGACGCCTTTTGCTCAGTAATTTATTTAACTGAGCGTCGAGCAAAGGGACATACAAAAAATGCCTAAACTCTCTTTGGAACTTCTTAAAGTCAGAAAAGCTTATCCGTGAGAAAATCAATCGGGACCAGTGAACATTCTCTCGCATCCTACATGGTCCAGACGCTGGTGCTAGGTAAAAGGAAACGTAGGAGACTATTTGCGTTGCGCGACACGAGACACTTGTGCACACAAGAAAAGGAAATGGACGCCGGTTCTCGATGCTTTACCAGCTGACTCCTATCCCCGCATACCCCCCACCGTTTCCCTGTTCGCAAAGTCGATTCTGTATCTTTAGGACTATCTCTACGCGGAAGCATTTTCGCTCTTGTGGCAGCACCGAAGACATAAAGCAGATTGCGTACACGTATAACGTATGGAGATAAATAAGATAACCTGGCACACAATTAATTAATAAATATAGAGTCCTGTACCACGGCGAATGAAGTATCCTCCTCCTGCTAGAGTAAGCAAGATAATTCCGCCACTTTCCAAGGAAGACTAGTAATATAAGGTTGCTCGGTAATTTGGCTAATTAGCCATTACTAATGGCTTTCACTTGATATAATATAGAAATATGCAGGGACCGGCCGTTGAAACTGGTGGGCATAGCTGTACAACTACTAGGTAGATATTAGGGGTAGCATTGTATAAACTTAATAGTAGATTATTAGAACAAATAGGTAACGAAAATTGTGGCACGCGTAATCCAGAAGGTAAATACCGGAGAGCATAACCCATATTGATCATTAGTATTACATGATCACAAATTTCAAACTGTCACCACACATTTCTACAGACGAATTAACGCGACTCGTGTTCCTTTCCGTTCAGCGATCTATGGGCAAAAGCCACCGCAGAGAGTTATAACTAGCCAGGAACAATCCCGACGACTTTTGATGGCGTTGGATATTAAATTTTCTCTGCATCTCTCGGCTGTATTGCATTACGGGAAACCAGCCGGGTAGCCGACGTCGAGTGCTGGTACACGCCATGGCTGCGAGGGTAGGAGAGCTTACCGATACTACGACTGCCAACTACCACCAGTACTAGCAGTACTATCACTACTATCACTGCTATCACTAATACCACCTACCCTCCGACATGTCCCTCTAAGTACCTTGTACACATTGGCACGTAACAGTGGGGTTGTTTGTTTGGAAATTAAAATTCTAAAGAGAAAATCTTTTACGAGTTGACATGTCCGTCCGAATGCACGTTTCTTTCGAATTAAAGATTCTCTGAGAATTTAGTACAGTTATATTTATATAGTGTAGTGGCGCAGTGTGCGAAAAAGTACAATTTATGAGGACAGTCAAATTTTCATGTGATCCAAATGAAAGAGAAATGAGAATCTGGGGGGAGGGGGAGAAGAAGAAAATGAAAAAAAAAGAGAAAAATATTGGACAATCGACAGGACGGGTACAGTCCTCGCGAAATCAGGAAGGGAATTTCGATTTTGAAGTAAACAGTACATGGAAGCGTGTACGATTTATTGAGAGGAAAATTCATCTCTATTTTCATCGACGTTATCCCATCATCCTCAGCGAGCTGCAAAACAGAACGAACCAGCAGCGCGAGTGATCGAGTGCTGCTGGGGTCAGGTGGATTCGAGTGCAAAGTAAACCTTCCTTATTTCGACGGGAGAGCACAGCACAGATCTGGCAGATTCGATAGATGGTCCAGTGGCCTCGATCGTTACCGATACTCGTTTTCGTTATTACTACTGATGTACAGAATAAAAACGATCGTCAAAAACGGACACTCGAAAGTGCACTTACGTAATTTTCAATTTCTTCAAGTTTACGATACCTGGTGTATGGGTATGACTTCTACCTGCACTTTCAGTACGACCTTGTTAATATGCATATAAATGCATATTGTGCATGTGCACTGGGTGCATCGCGTGGCAGTGGACTGTTTGAACGCGTTAAAGATCCAACCTGCGCGCAACGATTTCCGATAATCCATTAAATCGTTTCGAAACTTCAGGGGTTCTCAATTCGCCTCTGGGACACTGGGTAGAGCTATACACGTAGCGTATATATATATATATATCTATATATTGCAGATCTTTTGTTTTTTAGGGGTGGTACCCTCGCGAGAACACGAGTTTTCAATTACAAGGGGTGATCGGAATCGCATCGAATACGCAGATTTGACTCTGTAAGAGAGGAGGAGGGGGGATAAAAATGGTCCATTTTCGTACGTTACCCAGCCACTTCCCTTGATATCCTTGTATTTTATCTACCCGCTGGTACAATTGGATTCTCTTCTCTTGGCTGCCAGCTCGTCATAATTGGCCCCCGACTCATTTTTCATTGGTTGTTTTAGCTCCCAGCAGGAGAAAGCTACAACGGCGCATAGAGTGATTGATGATATTGTTTTTGTTCCCTCCTCCCTCCCCCCTCGTTGTTGCTCTTGTGTTTTATAAATTGAAGATTCTTGTTATCGGTGCCTACCAACAATACCTTCCCCATAGAAGCATTCGAATTGCAATATCATCCACAGCCTCGTAGAATCGTAGCCTATTAACCCAACCCTAGATTATTCTACCGTTTAATATCACGGTATGGTCACCCCATTAGAACCTAACAATAAGTCAAAGGTCAGAATAACTTCGGTACAATTGGGCACGGCTCTACAGTCAGGCTGGACAACCCTTGCACCAAAAAGCCACCGTCATCGAACGAGCACACCTCCTCCTGCTACCAAGTGCCAGAGGACTCTTGATTACGAAGCTGACAGTGATAACGGGGGACTTTCATAGAGGATGGAGCCGCGTCGTTTGATACCCTGTAATATACACGACGCGTGGGATTTAATGCTACCGTAGAAGGTACAGGATGAACAGTGAGGGCTGATGGCTGGTTGGTGGCGGTTCTCCAGAATTGCGGTACGATGCTCCTGGCAATGGTTGTCCTGGTCCTCGTTCACGGTTCAGAACGGGAAGGTAGCGGGTTCAACGCGATCGCTTTACTACCAGCCATTCCTCCCTCGCTAAGTATTAACCCTTGCACCTAGGGCGGCTAATTTACATGCGCCGTAACGCTGTAGGTCACACCGCCATCACGGAGTGCCTCCTAGTCCCAGTCTATGTAGTTCTCCTTACTGCTTCAGGTACAATGGCTCGAAGGCAGGGGTAGGTGCGCTTCAGTCAACCCCCGCCGAACTCATCCCTTCGTTAATTGATTAATATGACATTTATTGGGCCCTGATACACGGCCTTGCGCGCTGGATTAGATTCCAGACGAACGGCTTAGTTACCTCCGACTCCCGTCGACATCCCCTGACGCGTTCACCCACCTCCCACCCCCCTAAACAGCCACCGTGGCCTTCTCCGGCAACCCCGCAAGCCCGCAAATTAATAACTTCGCGCCGAGTTTCCTGCGGGGATGAACGACGGATTAATTTCGGTTCCCCGTCTTGTACCACCCTCGCGACCCACCCTCCTTCCTATCATCCCTTATTTCTCTAGGATCCTGTCGATTATTAAACAGCAAATCAAAGGGCCGACGTGCGTTCACCGTGATGCGACGAAACTTGGAGAAATAAATAAACACGCGTCGATGCTGCTTCGTGATTTTCGGTAGCGCGCGAAATCGTCCTCGTTCTGGCTTTCCGACGGATTTTATCGGGTAGAAACCGCGAAGAAGAATGTACGAGTGGTCGAGGGGGTGCAGCGAGGGGGTTAAACAGAAGAGAATGAAACGGCCGTGGAATATTTGGTTTTCAGGTAAATTCGATAGGCGTCCCGTGTACGTTAAATTGTCTCGTCCCTACAACCAGTACAGCTACTATCCCTGTTACAGAGAATGGGCTGCCTGTATTGCTATAACGTTACTACTATCATTTCATTCGTTTTATACGGATCTCGCTACCCTCTCTGGTCTGTGGTTTTACTAGAAGTAAGGGACGAAGGAAGCAACGGCTCGAGTGGTTAGCAGGGCTCGAGTCGCGCGCTAATCGCGGCAAAAACTCGAATGAAAATATTAGCGCAGATTTCAACCCCCCCGGCCTATTTATATTTATACACCGCCGAGAAGAATCTCTCTTTATACAAATTGTGTAATTTATATTCGAACGAAGGGCCGCCTCACTATCCGATTTTATCGCACGGTATAATGTATCGCCCGTGTGTTACGAATGCACTACATTTTTCTGTGGTTACCCTCTGAGAGAGAGAAAGAGAGAGACAGAGTGACTGAGTAGAGATACGAAGGAAAAATACTAGGCTATTTTTTTCCACCCTTAAAACCCACCGTCCACCCCGTACTCTATATGTATATTGCATATATATATCCTGTCCCGCGTAAGATGCATTTCAATTTCATTACCCCACTTTTCCTCATGACGTCTAACGTTCGCCCAAAGATCAAAGACACTTCGACATCTATATAAGATAGGATTTTTCAAAGTGTTACGCAACAATTTACCCCTACAATTACGAAATCCCCTGTGAAACACGTTACGAGGAGCTTTCACGATTTAAATAGATCAATTTGATTTCCTTGATCCGAAAAGTTCATGATAATATTTTTATAGTACCGAAAGTGCCACAGCGATGGTAACAATGGTGGCTCGTGCACCGGGATACGTCCGGTGAATCATAGGAAGCCGGTATGAGTCTTCGCATTTCTCGACTCGTGAAACGGAAGATATTATATTACGGTGCGATATTCGCCAATATATTTCAACACCCCGCTTGCCCCACTCGCGCCCCTGCGTCCCCCACGGAATTACCACTGCTCGCAGGATCCGTACGAATCCACCAGAAAATTAAAGAAGGTCAAAGCTCACCAATTCGATTCTCCGGCATCGCCACATTTTAGTATCGTATCGCGTAAGAATCAAGGCGCCTCCTCGGAAGCCTCGTAAACTCGAGACTTTTTAGAGGGAGATACGTCCGGGGTCATAGAGTTATTCTGGCTAACACCCCCTTGTATTCCTGAAGGATCCAACCGGGAAGCCATCGGTACTATCGGAGACGGCTATACCAACACTCTGGTATATACGGTGGTAACACTGTCACACCCCTACCGCCCCTCATGGGTCTCACCTCCAGTTCTTTTTTTATTTTCCTCGTAAAGTCGGTTCTTGCATTTGAATGGCGTGCACTTGCCGCTCTGTTATTCGGCAGGCAGGACACGCCTGGTCTGGCACGGCGCAGTACTTTATGAGGGCATCTCACCCCCTGTTATCTTTATCGATCTTTGGTGGTAAAACTGGCCCCGCCGCGTAAAAAGGAAAGAAAAAAGAAAAGAAAGAGAGCAACAAACCAATTTGCGATAATCGCTCAAAGCTTATTGGTAGTACAGAAGCAATCCCGGTTAAGGAACTTCTCTCCGTGGGGAAGATGCGAGAGACGGGGATGAGGGGTCGGCCCGATATTCTTGGGCGAAAATTCGAAAATCACCGGAAACGCTTCGGCGGCTTTAAAAGTTTCTGTCAATTCGAGTTACAGAGGCTGGAGAAATTCCGCTAAGATCGTCCCAACGGTTACCGTATTGCGAGAGACGTTAACGAAACGGATCTTCGCGTCCGCCTGCTGGTCTACACGAGACGACCCCATCCGCCAGGTACAGAAATCGCAAACGAGTTTACAGCGGTTTTACACCCTCTGAAAAGAGGCACAGACGTGGCAGGCTTGCGGAATGATTTGGCAGGCAGCTTCGGATGGCCGGGACTGAAGCATACATTAACTTTTATTGCCGACAATTGCCACCGGGAGCGCTGTATACTGTTCGATCGTAAAGGAACGACTGGATAATGTGGGTTTTCGTGGATACTAATAAAGTTTGCCCGTAGCGAGCGAGAAAAGTTATTATTTAGCGAGATCGGTAAAATTTCGAAAGACGCGTCGTATAACGGAAATACGACACTGAAAAGTGTTTAAGTGATGGCTATCAAAAGTTATGGGGAATTTTGATGAATCGCGCGAGATCCGGCCACTCGGTCTGACGAGGGTCCAGTGGGAAATTTTGGAACTGACACACATCGCGTTACGCGATAAATTTTTTTTCCCTATTGCTTCTTCCCTCCCTCTTTGTTTGCATTCCCTTTTGTTCCATTCCTTTTTGTCCTATCGAGGAATTACGAGTACACAGTTTCCTCGGAGTGCTCCCAGCGGGGTGGCAAATGAACATTATATGGTCTTCCCACCGTTCTTATAGCTGACACCCCCTCCGAGGGTGGTAAGTACTTCGCTACTACGAGGGTGGGTATTTCAAATTATTACAAACAATGATTAAAAAATCTGCATACATCGCTCCCCTGGCGCAGATCTCTTCCGAGCAGGATAGGGTAGTACCGACGTTAGTACTACCTACCCTTAACGCCAGATGAAAAGAAGATCCAAGCTTCCTTGCCTGAGAATCTTTCACGGCTACGCTCTTCTCGCTTCGATTAAATCGGCCAGACATTTTCTCTAGCGACTCTAACCGAAGTACCGAGAATACGACCTACGCGGTGAGACTCGGCTAATGAACAATTAATATGCAAACAGCGATTACTTAATTCCAACTTACAACGGCCGACACTGATATGCTACTTAAAAGAATAAAACTTCCTTTTTTTTTCACAAGATTCAACGATCACGGCTAAGCCCCATTTTTCTATGTAGTAATGTAGGATCCGTTAGCAATTAAAATTGCAATGAAAAGGATTATCGGCAAAAAGTTATACGAATTAAAAAAAACCTTTTATAGGTGAATATCGCAAGTCACGAAGCCGAGTTCCGCAAGAAATAAGGAATCGATAAAGAAGTGACCCATTTCTAGAGGGACCGTGGCGCTCAGTCAATATTCCTCATTAAAAGCGTCGCGGCGTCGTGGCGTCGTGGCCGCCTAGCCCGAGGGAGTGACTCCTAGTGCTATTAGTATATTCATGAGAAAGTGGCCGATCCCCACATAACGAGACTATAGCCACCCGAGTGAAGTACCGATACTTTAAAGCGTCTCCCCCATCGGCATTCGTTATTCCTTGAGGGCTAAACAAAAACGTAATTAGTTCCCTCAATAAAGATGTAGACGATTAAATACACAATACACGAGGGACCCGTGAGAAATGGGGCATCAAATAGGTCGACTCTATCACTGGTGTCTCATTGGCAACGAGATGGGATTTGTCGTTGGCTGTATCGTCGAGGGAGGAACGAGTTGTCGAAGACGCTAAAATTCAGGGAGTAAAGAAACAAGAACGTTTGTGGAACCTTTTTGTTGGTGACTACTCAGAAAACATGCAAGTGAATTTTTCGTCCTTGCCCGCTGCTGCGATGGACACGGTCACCCCTGCGAGCGGGCGTACATTGGCCGTGCTTAATCGCGGAAAATTGAAAACGACCCTTTCCACAGTGAAAACGAGGTGAACACCAGACCAAAGGGGTGGTTACGCTGACAAAGGGTCGCTAGAAACGGATTCAGTACGTTTTAATAACCAATCTAGGAATCTACCGGTGCTGGCTGAGTGGCGAGAGGGGGGAGGTTGTGCTCTATAATCCAAACTCGGGTAGCTCGCGTTGATATTAAAAAGGAATAGACTGTTAATAAAGCAATGGGGTGCAAAAAAAATGGGAAACGCAAAGTAGAGAAGAATCCCGGAGAATTCTCATTCAGATGAAATGAACCCTTAATGAATGAAGCCCTGAGGCAAGAACTTGCTTAGCTTCCGTAAAGGGGGATGAATGAGGTATACATTTAAATTCAAGATAACCAGCCATCCCCTGTGGGATTCGACGCGAAAAATCGAAAGGGTAACCCCGAACAAGGAATAATAAATAAGGGATGTAAAATCCGAGGGATTTATATCTGTAATGGTACGATATAAAATTCTGTATACTATGCGTTATACTCGTATGTGATGCACGTGTAGTTGGGGGGAGGGGGGGGGCATGAATCATCGATCGAAAAGTTCATTCTTGCGTGAAATGATTTGAGAAAATCACACGGTAATTATTAGCTTTAACGATTCATTCTTGATATCAAGTTGAAACGTTAGGGGATGCTCCCAAGGGACGGACGACTAAATATTCCTCAGGGCGACAAGACGAGGAGCGGCAGATTGTAATCCGATGTTAGGGGCCCCGTCAGACCCTTTCCTTTCAGACCCTGAGAGCAAGATCGTTGTTCAACGTAGAAATCTCTACAGGATACGCAACCCTCTTCCTGCTGACTGGATAGCCAGCCTAGTTGCCAGGGATCCGGGGATGCTGGCTGGACCTATCATGGTCTACCCCTCCTCCTTGAAGGTTAGACCATCCCCTAATCTCCACGTCTTAACCGAGCGACTTACACATCCTGTCGACTTAGGGGATAAAGATTATTAAGTGATGGGTCGAAAGGTCTGTTCCGAGGGAAAGGGATGAGAATCCTCGCTGTCAGAAATACTCTGGATAATTTGAGGATATAGACAATTTTTATAACTTCGTTTAAGAAACAAGAAGTTTTCTAACGCGATAAAGACTTCTTATGCAAATTCTCACGAGGCCGTTGGTACAAACTTTTGAGCATATCGTTATAGGGACAATCGACTGTCTTTTCAAATTGAAAATCTGTTGTGGGTATTTCGAAAATATATCTCTTTCTCTCCGCGTCGTCACTTATCGAATAATGGTAATTTCTTAGAAAGATCTTAGGCGCGTAATCACTCTTTTTCTTTTTTCATTCAGTAAACTCTCAGCCGGATAACTTGGCTCTTATCAAAGTAAGAGAGGGTTTCGGGAGCACAAGGCTCGAACTGGTAAACTTTTTGGAAAATAACCGTTATCGTAACGTGATAATATAATGGAGGGCAAGCCAGCGTGCCCTCTTACCCTACCACCCCCTCTTCGACCACCTTCAATATAGATATAAAAACCAACAAGAGAAGCACAACTTCCTACTGGCAAGACGAAGGATTATTGGGGAATTTTTCAGGTCGCTTGTTTGGCTTAATCCCACCCAACTTCTTACCCCTCGTTACCTCTCAGACCTCCCACGTATTTATTGGGTCGTTTCCGAAAATCTGGATAAACTTGTCCCACCCAGATGTTTACCAAGTTTCGCTACGAAACGCGTCAACTTTTCACAGTCCCTCTTTCACAGACCTCGCAGTCCCCGGATAAGTAGATATAGGATTTACGCGAAAAAGCCAAAATATTTAATGTCTCTTTGACAAGACCGTGTCCCTTACTACCCTCACTACGGTTAACTTCAGTTTAACAATAACTTTCGAGAATTTAAGAAATATCATTCCTGGGACAATTTTTTATGGCCACGTTCCTTTGTTTAACGAAGCCTTGAAGTCAGAGCCTGAGGGGCATTTTGTGCCTGTGTAGGTACTCGACTCGATTCGACGGAGGATCCCATTGGGACTCAATGGTCCAGATCAGGATGGAGGAGAGCGAGATGAAAGTAAACGGAAAGGTATGAGGAATTGAGAAAAATCCATAACGATAATAACGTGCAGGAGGCATTTCGATTTGTCGCTTTTCTAGAAGCTCACCTTTCCACCACCTCCACCCCCCCCCTCTTCCCCCTCGACAACGAGAGTAGCCGGAGCTTCGTTCAGCCGTGCTAATTCAATAATATCGCTGAATCTATTAAGCGGATAGGATCAGGGGACTCTAATATCATCTCGTAATGCTCCTTACCTACCCTACTTCACTGCCTGCCTGACTGCCTTTATGCTACGGCTGCGAAATAGGTTCCTACTACCCCGACAATTTTCCCGCATCCAGGGTGTCGTGTAGCCCTCATTCTGGACCCTTTGGATTTGATTATGCATTCGGTCGGGCCGACTAATTAGCCGCGTGATTCCAAGGGATCCTATAAAGAGGGTAACGGGATTTCATCGTCTCGTCGAAGGTCCTGCTGAAATTAGCTATTTAACATGGAAATAAAAATTACCTAAATCCCCTAAAATTTATTCGTTAATTCATTATCTCCATAAGACAAACCTCCACCTGCTTTTTTTTACTATAAAAACACTCCCCCTCTTGAATCTTCAATGTTTTGACACGTCAGGCTAATCTTTCGTTTGACACATGACTCTGGGAACGTGACTTCACGCGCTGTACGAGTCTCCATTGGTCGCGTCTTAACCGTGAGAACCAATTTCTCCTACGAAACATGGAGTTTAACCTCGGGTGAAGTTTCATCTCGACAAATTGACGGATTACCATTGCAGCTGACAACCCGTTGCGTCTTATCAGAGAAAGATGGATGCTGGCTTGGTCCTTATCGGGTTAACATAAGTAATACAGTCTGACTTGAAAGTCGGTAATACTTTAAGGATTAGGGAATAAAGAATTGATGCTGATTTAATCTGCTTATTTCAAGAAAATCGCCAGGAAGATGAGAATCGGATCTTTGACTCGCCATCATCTTCCGTTATATTATCAGGAATATCGGAACTTCTCTCATCGGATCCTCCTAACCGCGATAGATGGAACTGTCACGTTCAGATAAATTACCCCTATCCAGAGAGCCCGAACTGTACCCCGCGCCCACGCTTGCTCATATCCCCTAGGTAGCTGCTATGATTATCCGGTATACCATAAAGAAAGATCCGCACAGCTTCTCGCCAAGGTTCGGAATAAAAGAATTTCAGGAGATGACCGGATGTGTGGGCTCCTGCCTGATAAATCACTCTGTTCTCGAGTTTCCCTTCTATCATCATAAAGAAACGAACGGCTGATACTGTAGGCAGTGAAACAAAATGAAATTCAAAATTCAAAAAATCCTTAAAAATCTAGGACTTCCAGCATATTTAAGCACGTCCTGCTGCAACAGTGAGAAATCCTAATTTTTCTTCCGATCGTCGCTGTAGGTCCCGACAGTCGACATGTGTCCACACGTGTTAGCAGCATGTGTGGTCCCTTCGAAGAGAAACCGTATACTTTCCAGCAGGCAGAGCCAAAGAGTAACGTGGCGAACGTAGCGAACGTAGCGAACCTCTAGCTGCACAGTTTACATTCTCCTCGAAGAAGAGCCAGTTCGTTTGGTCTGCCGTTCAGTCGTTTTGTCGTTCCTGGTGGTCGTCGAGGGAATGGGTACAAGGGAATAAACGGGGCTTTAGGTTTTTACTCGCACTGTAATACCGAATCGACTTGAGCACGTAAAAAAAAAGCGAAAAAAAAAGAAACATCGCGGTTTGAAGTCTCCATCCCAGAATGGGTGAATCGAGAAACCAAATGGATTCCAGGGTCGGTCTTTGCTATCTCGTCGCTCTCGCTCCGTTTCCGTGGGACAACTTTGTTTCCATGAATAACGCATTTTACCTACAACCTAGGGTAAATCGATATGTAGATCGTACTGCCTGGCTGAGCCTCTCCCCGTGCCTGGCCTCGTCCGGGAACCGAAGGATTCTGGCTAGTGGGACGACAGGATATAGGTCACTCGATAGTTTCATCTCTCGGGATGAATGTGTCTGTGCGATATCCGTTTTGCCCCTTTTGGATGCTGCGCGCGATATCCCTCGTACCAACGACAATAAGCAGAATTGGTATAGATAACATTTACAATATGGCGCGACTGCTCGACTATAATTAAATTATGCAATTGTATCGGGTCAGCGACCCAATTATGAATAAAGCGTGACAAGAGAGATTGGTCAGCGAGCTCAAATCAATTAACTGGACCAAACTCATCGAAAACTATATGTTATTAACAATGCTGGATAATACTTAATGCGACGTGTACGGTTCAATCTCCAAATTTTCAATATTATTCATTCAAGAGACTATTTTTATTGCTCAGTAACGTCGCATCCAACAGAATGTGGACTATGGCATTTAAAGACAATTTTGTATAACGTGGGTCAGTGAAAAATCTTTTGAATAAATTCACGTGTGACGCTTAATCTGCCAAATTTGAAACTGGAACGCAGGAGAACCCGTTGATTCTAGTTGCGCCTTCGATTGCCCCTAATTCGATCACATCCACCACATTCCGTGTACAGAAAAGGTTGTGATTCCGAATCTTTGATTTTATCGACTGCGCGTCGCGGAGTACTTTGAGTTAAACCCGTTACGTAAAATTCGCAACGAAGACGACGCACTTAACGCAAGAGAAAACAGTAGAAAATGGGGGGCATGTGGGAGCCTAATTAAAAATCACGAGGCCATTTATTTATAGGGAGGATAGGATCGGCCCTCGCTGAAGGTAGGTGTAAATAATGGTGTAAGGTCGTGGGTAAGGGGAGTGAGTGAGTGCAGGGGAGGCACCGGGAAGTTGTGGTTACCAGGAGGGAGGGTCGAAAGAGGGTGGGAAAAGGGTGAGAAAGTAGCGGCAGCAGCAGCAGGTACGTGGCGGCGCGGCTCGTGCTCGAGGAATTAAGGTGAGCTCACAGCTCTGCAGAGCTCGACGGCGAAAGGGGTTGGTAATGAGGAGGTGGGGTGCGGGTAGATTAGTCAGCTGCACTCGGCGTGCACGGCATGCACTCGATAAGGCCGCTCGTAACATTACCATGTCGCAGAACTTGCACAGTCCACCTATTTAAATTTCATTCCAGTAGCTGTATAGATATTATAGCGCGTTAACCCCAGCGCGAGTGTCTCGTGGGCCTCGTGCGTTATACGGGATAAATAACATTCCTCATTCCGGCCTAGACGAATTCCCGCATTCTCGACGTCCGAAGAATGGCCTCGCTAACGTGTCTCGCGGTCGTCAAGTAAGAATTGGGCCAAAACGAAAAAAAAAGAAAAAAAAAGGAAAAATGAATAAACGCCGAAGGAATAAGGAAACGCATCAACAACGAGTATATGGGGATCGTTGGCGTACCTATCCATAAATCGAATGGATCTGCCCTTAAATTCCGGGGGATTACCGTTGGGGCTCTCGGCAAATTAAGGGTCGGACGTAAGAGACAGTTCTAGACGCTCTCAATGTCGGTAATAACACTAACTTCTCGTCAAGCCAGGAGGAAGGGTTTTTAGAGCCGACGTAGGTGGAAGTGCACGAGGTGCCTGGTTGCCTGGTTGCCTGGTTGCCTGGGTGCGTACCTAGATAGGTAGCTACCATCCTGCCATAATGAAGCGAAAGTAAGAATAACGCGAGTGCCCGAACCTGGGGAAATATCGAGTCGAAGAAGGCCAAGAAGGAGCGTTCGCACCTTTCCAGAGGAGACTACCTGGGCGAGGTGGCTACGAGGTCTAGACTCTCAAGGATTCGCGACGAGGCAACCGCCTAACTCGTGTCTGTTCGGTTAAGCCTGGAAAGATTAGGATGGCTCCTCTCTCGTCAACGAGACGTGAATTTCAATCGCTCCGACGACGTCGCGCTTCTCAGCGAGAAGGTTAGCCGGGCGTGATCCGGCATAATGCGAGAGCAATTTGGTGAATAGAGTTAATTCAATAGAGATCCTCGAGCACGCCTCTAGCACACACTCTCAGGGTGCTCCTCTTCGGTATTTCCCTCTCTCTCAGTGGCATGCAGGCTCCTATGTCTCTCCTGGAAGGAGGCACATCTGGTGAACGTTAACGTCACCAGACCTGCCATCAAAGTGAGGTTCTATCTGCTTATCTAGTGCGCGCTGGCACGACCTGCCTCCTCTGGCATCTGTGTTAACCTCTTGGAGCAGGGAAGGCTGCTCAGCCTAGTAGCAAAAGAGGGCCTAGGCCTGTTAAGTTGTTAAGGGTTGAAATAGGTCTCTGGGTGGAGCAAGAAAGTTACGCGAAGCCTGGAAGGCTTTTGGCACGCATGGAGAAAAAGTTTTCACCCTCGCGCGACCTTCTACCGATCAGCGAATCTGCGTCCGACGTATCGGGGTCATAGGGTGAACTCCCCTGAACTTTCCCTAAATAAATATACGCCCTCGTCTCCATCGATTACCTATTTTCGTATATCGCACTTGGTAATAATTTTAATCTTCCGACCAGGTTCGTCCTCTCGTACTGATACGTAACATCTGTATCAACTACCTTTAAAAGAATTTTCAGATGGTTCTATCGTCCAAATCGTCCCCTACGTGTTTACCGGCGCATCCTTTGCGTCACGGAGATTCGAAGCTAAAGAGATGGCGAGAGCATTTCCTCAACAATGCAGTTCGTTACAGGAAGGACTTTCGCTTAGCAAAGGGAAGCGCGCCGTTTGGTCTTCTATTGTCCTTTGAGCTGATAATTGCGAATCGTCCCACTGATCAAATTCGATTTAACTCTTCCAGGGGAATCCCAGGATCCTGTAGGTGTCGAGTCAAGTGGCTGCGAGACGACGAGTGCATTCGCGGGGACGGGAGGATTCGAAAACCCTGGCCTTGGAAACTACCACGTATATCCCCTATATTAATCTAACCAGCCAACGGAAAAATAAAATGTGTACCCAAGCAGCTGCATAACGGACTCAAAGTAAAGGCTTTAATTATTTAACTCAACAGTTGGCACTTGGGAGTGAGACGCGTAATAAAACATGAAAAACGCGAGTTTCGTTGAAATGAAAATTAGTTTTAATGTCATAGGAGATATTAGTTGTCCCATTCATTGCATCCGTAATGTTGTTTGAATGAAAATAACTTGAATCTCAAAATAACCCACGAGTCTTCGGATGCTGCCATTATTATTTCCACAGTTCCTGCCATCATCAGTATTTCACGAAGCACGCTTAAACTTTCAACCCTCATCGTTTTCACGCAACTTTTCAGCAATATCGCCTTTAACGGAATCCCAAGACTTTACGTATTCAATGAAAATTTCAACAATTCCACATCACCCTATCAGTCATTCTCCATTACAATCGCACATCAAATAATTGACGAACGGTTCGCCGTCGTTCATTCAGAAATACGTCAAGCAGTGTGCGGTTGCGCGAGGACATTTTTTTACCATATTTTTTCTGTACCTTTTTTTTCAAACAATTTAGAAACTGTGCCCGTTCGCGAAATAATTTTGAGTGGGAGTTGCGCGTGTAACGGTGACGCAATCGATGTAGCCATCAGTTGCAGTTTGCGTAGCAGTTATGTCCGGGACAATTGTTATTGACAAATTGTAATGCTGGCAATCAGTCATGACGTGGGACACGGGTCGCTACGGGGTTACCGTTATAGCCAGAGGCTGGGCCATACGTGGAGGGTTGCGGAAGGGTGTCCGTGAACCGCGTTAACGCTTCTGCTACAGAGAATGACTAATGCTCTGGAGCTTCCGGATTCGCGAGCATTCCACTTTACCTAAAATCTAAAATTCCTTCGCAATTGATTGTGTCTTTCGTCATACGGATATTGTTAACATCAAATTTCTCATATTTTCCCTTAGAAATTTCAAAAGTTTCGACTTGAGAAATTTCACCTGGCTGCTATCGAGTGTTACCAGCTAGTAGCTGCTATCAGCGAGTAGAGGAAATAGTTACGGAAGCCTCATGACGGGAGCACCATAAAATCTCCCATAAAATATTATACAGGGCTTCTGGGGTCTATGGACCCAGGGAGCTAAAAAGATGAGTCCTCCCTTCAAGGAGCGTTAATTACCGTTCCGCGTGTACACGAGATTATAATTCATAGCTGGAGAAGGGAAGAAGGTAAAGTCAGGTACCTGATGTAGTGCGGTGCAGAGGGTGCTTCTGACAGACACAGGATTTTATACTATCCAGATACACTCCAGTCTTTCACGTGGATCCTCAACTATGTGACCCGTGGACTATATCTAGACACTAAAATCTACCCCTGGTACAAGCTTCGTAAACAGCCCAGACACTATATAGGGAACTAATTCTAAGACACTCCGGTGGGAGATCCATACAAAAGGTTGAATAGAGGATCCCAAGAGAACGGAAGTGGCTAAGATACAGCCAAGTCCTAAAAGCTAAAATCATTTAAGCTCGAGTTTCCGTTCGATGCATCTCAAAGTGGAGGCGCTGACTGGAAATCCGTGAGATGACCCCAGTCAAGTGGTTGCCAGAGGGGTTTGACAGGAGCAGAGAGCAAGATATCGCATTATTCCTGATGAATGGGGTAAATCAGTTCCTAGGTCCTACGCGAGAGCCAATGCTTCAACCCCGGTTCGCTGATGTCTACCCCATGGAAGAGGAAAAGGGGGTCGTCGGTTCGTTGGTTGGACGGTTAGTTGGTTGGTTGGCTGGTTGGCTGGTTGGCTGGTTGGCTCGCTAGCCTGGCTGCCTTGGGAATTCAATTATACTAACGGAACAATGGCCCTGTGCCGGTAATGAAGGGACTCTCGCCCTGGGGTCATCAGATTACGCGGTATTTACAATATATAAATTCGAGAGATACCGATCCCTTGACGCGACTCTCTCATTCTCTCTCTCTCTCTCTCTCTCTCTCTCTCACTCTCTTTCAGGACAGTCTAGCGAAGGAACTTTAGCTACCTACACACACACACTCTCTCTCTCTCTCTCTCTTCTTCTGGTAACCCTCTTTCTCACTCTTGTTCCAGATGAACACTCCTTTCTCGTATTTCTACGGCTTTCCTGAAAACTGACTTTAAAGGGGTAAATACGTTGCTCCGTAGATCCCGGAAACGGGTTTTCCTTCCTCGAGAATCAAGGATAGATAAATGGGTGTCTTTCAGTGAAGAAGGAAGTTAATTAGTTCGTACCTCTAGAGAATTATTATTAAACGTGACGTTCTTCCTCGGGGTTGTAAGTATACATATATCAGACGAGTTTGAAAAGTCAACGGTAGGATACGTAGCTTTATCTTGAGACAGCGACATACGTATCTCAAGATATAGAACACGCGGGTTCCACTGAATAATTTCCAAATTTTAGCCTTTTATATTGTCAGCGCGAAGATCCGATGTTATTTCGTTCGAATAAATATGAGCAGTGAAAGGGGGGCTTGCAACACTCTACAACCCATCTATACGGCAGGTCCACCAGCCTCCTCCTAGAGCAGGGGCACGGTAATCGTATTTCAGGAAAAGCAGCCAGAGAGGGTTGACTCTCTCGCCGAGTAAACTCGCTCGGTCGGCCATGCGTTTAGAAACGGGAATGGCCGCAGTCGATAACCTTTTTAAAACCGGCTAAATTCATTACCTCCTCTGTATTTGATGTTAGAGCCTTCTCGTATAAATGAATTTTACGATCGGCTTCCCAAGTATCATTAATCTGCGAGAGAGACACTCCAATAACGTCACTGTGATGCTGTTATTAAAATATAATGATACGGAATGTACCGAAACTCATTAAATCGGACGACGTAACTTCATTCGTCCAATCTAGATCGATAGATAACAAATTATTCGACAAAATTTAATAACGCGATATCTGTTTTATGGCAACAAAGTCTACCTGGTGTCTGCTTTTTTTTCTCTCCCCATTAATTCCTCCTCTCGTTAACCTTACTCAAATCTAATATGGACTATCTGAAATCTGGCTGTGCCACGCTAGAACAGAGAAGCCGAGTCCTCTAATGGTCGGCTCGACGGAATTAGCATCTGAATGCGGGGAAAAGCGCCTTGGCATTACACAGAGTCCTGGTCTGTGGGCTTCCTTCCAGGACAGGAGGACAATGCAAACGCCCCTACGAGGAAGAATAATTGCTCGGCTCAGAAAATTATCCAGGCGATCTTGTCGTCTGCCGCGACGTCCGCGGGGACATCGGGTTCGCTGCAATGAGAATTCCTCCTCCGCAGTGCCGTATCAAGCGGCGACTACGCGATTTACGAAAAGTGCGTGAACCCGTAGGACGGAGTGCGGAGCTGCGGGTCTGCGTGCGCGTAGGTTTTATGGGTTTGGCGAAGAGGAATGGTGGAGAGCAACGAGGAAAGATAATGAAGAGAAAGGAAGAAATAAAGGCATAATGGACGCGGCGAGGAAGATTTAAATGCGCTCTTACGAATTCTGGACAGTGGTACCTACGATTTTCATATATATACGTATACCGCGTGTACGCTAGAATAATGGAACAGGATGTAGGAGGTTGGACTCCTGTACGAGACCGAATAATACAATGTACCCGTGGCGGAATATAATTCCGCCAAACGACACTCGAAATTACTTGAATTAATCCGAAAGTGTATTACCCGCTCTACGCCATTTCGATGGACCACCCTCCCAGTCGACGTTCGTGTTTCTGGACTAACCACCCCCTCCCCTCCCTCCTCCTACTCGTCCACCGACCCCCTCGCGCCTCTCTACGTTGCGACTGAATTCTCATTTCCAGTAGCGAGCCTCTAGCAAAGAGTAGTAACGGCAACGTGTGAAATAGGGCACAGAAAAAATTAGCTAGAATACGATGGAGAGATCCGGGGATGAATTGAAAAAAAGTAATGAAAGAAACGTGGCAAGGACAGTTCGACAGGAATTAAGGGAGATGAGCGGGGATGAGCGGGGATGAACGGAAACAGCGAGTGTAGATTGAGTTTTTACGACGTCGAATTAATATCGAAATGCCGCAATTATCGTCCAGTTAGCTGCTGGTATTTCCAGGACTAATTGAATACCGTGTCGACGACACTGCGCTTAGCTCGGGCTTTAATTAAATTCGATGAGTTTACATTGTGCGACAGGAGAAAAGGATCTTGCCAGCAGTTATCCTGGTAGCAGCCACAGCTAGACGCTCAATTATAATGAAAAAGGATAAGCAGAATTTACGGGAAGTATAACGCGAATAGAAGCCAGAACCCGGCGCATTCCTCACTTTTTGAATTACCTCAGAATGACCCTGTTGCTCGTTGAACTTTCACCTCTCTGGACTCCCAATGCAACTGCAATACGATACACCTAGCGCAATATTATTGGCAAACTTCCTTTATTACGAGCCAATACTAATTCTCCTGGCATTTATGAGGGAGACGCAGCAGTTTTCGCACTCTGAGAATTGACTCCCATATTCCCGGGGGGTGGGAGGGGAGGGCATTCGGGCATACCCATTCGGAGCACGTAGATTGCTAACCTAACCTAACTTGTTTAGCGGTTTTAGCGGTATTTGATTAGTTAAGTGAATTTCCAAACTGTTTAGAACCGAACCGACGACTGCGCGCTCAAGCGTACGACGCTTTATGTATTTCCCCCTCTATCTTTATGAATGTTGTCGAATTCCTCGTAAAATTACAATTTTTTAATTTCATCCGATAAAAAAGATATAAAATTTAAAATAAATGGACTTACCTTGCGTGTAGTTCATGTCCTCCTCTCATGTACCTCGGAAGTCACTCCTGGACGGAGTCGCACGATCGCAAGGGCAGCGCCTGAGACATTATTAAAAAACATAACAATTAGTTCCCGAAGTAATTTGAATTTTCTAAAGTTATATTCAATTATAAAACAAAGAATTAAAATAACTTAATCGTTGCATCACTGTCCCAAGACGTCAGTCGGCTATAATGTTATTTATCCAGCCTCGTCAAATAGGCTGAGTGATGGTCAAACAAGTGGAAAGCCTGTAAAGGTATATTGAGGAAGCAAAGTAAGGGGGGCTCTGATGACGTCACATGCACACCCTACGCGATAACAGTTAACAGTCTCCGATATGGCTACGGGACTCATTGGCTAGCTAAGCCAATAGTACCGCAAACGACGTGTCCATCTGGCGAAGCTAATTAGCAACTTGCGATATACGAAATGGACCTGCGGCTCTAATAACCGTCCGTATCGCATTTTATTCGATATCCGCTAGCAGTGGCAGTTGCGCGAGCGCTGTAACGCCCGATAATTGCGTTACTGATTTATACGCGCGATAGTAGCCACTGAAATTTCCCGAGTCCTTCTCTGTTACATATATATATTATACACAATATAAGGTAAACACATATAAATGCCATAAGGCCTATGTACCACTATACCAAGCCCAATCCCAATTGGAGGACTGCTTCCTCCTCCTCATCCTCCTCCTAGTCCTTCGTATGGCAGTCGCAGGTTACTCCTTGAGTAAGTAGGCAAACGGATGGTTAAAAGCCAATTTCGTAACGGGACGGAAAACGCTTTCGAAACGCAATTCCGCGTATAGGCAAGATGGCAGGCAGGACGAAAGGCAGCGGATGCTATTAGAGTTAGGACGTTGCCCGGAGCGACTCGTCGTTCAAAGCTGCGAATTGCTTCGAGCGACGTAACGTTTAACCAAGCGTTTGCTTACCCGCCGTTTTGACCGTCGCGACGCCTCGAGACTTACCTAATTCATGGGAAAATTTCCAAATTCAACTTTGACGTTTCGGTATGTATGTCGTATATATTTATACATACCGATAAACGTTACATAATATTTTCGTTTACTATACAGTGGGATAAATTGTTAGATCAGTATATTTCAGGGTGTTAATAAATGCACTGGGGGAATATTAAATAAGGAGAGGAAATTACAGATTATTTTTCATACACGATGGTACTCTCGGAGGGGTGCGAGAGAAAACCAATCTACGGAGGATTTTAGTCCTCGTTTCCCTTAATTAGCGTAGATAAACGATGAATACATGTAGTGCGTTGTGAACGAACCTAAGTTATAATGAGGACTCGTTCAAACATTATCGATGTTCTGCTTTCATCTCTTTTCACCATTTCGCAGTTAATCTTCATGGTGTTGAATAATATTTTTTGTTTCTGTAAAGTGTAAATAGAATGATTAATTATCTATTTTTTTCATATCTGTTTTCATTAGTACAAAATAGTTTTATTAGAAATAATGCAAAATACGTATGTTATAAATACCTGTATTGGGCTCGTCGCTGGGACAACAGGCTACAATCTGGGTCGACATATACGTCTAAAATGATGTCGATCTTAGCTTTGGGACAGCCGTAGATACAGATCCGTGGAAGACACAGTTTATTTATTACGACTAGACACGAGCACTCGAATTATCGCGCGCGAAATCAAATCACTGCGATGCACTAATTTAAATAAACTCACTGTATTGCGCGATTTCCGAAGTTGTACCGAGGGGTAAAGAAATGGCATGAAATGGGCTGAAGGCCCGAAGCGAAGTGCTTC
>JARQTI010000725.1:268906-333216 GCA_030142655.1 Trachelus tabidus
AGAGAGAGAGAGAGAGAGAGAGAGAGAGAGAGAGAGAGAGAGAGAGAGAGAGAGAGAGAGAGAGAGAGACAGACAGAGAGACAGAGAGAGAGAGACAGAGAGAGAGAGAGAGAGAGAGAGAGAGAGAGAGAGAGAGAGAGACTACGCGGTCCCTGGGGCAACTCGGTGTGCCAGTGCTTAGTCAACTGGTGACGTTGATGGAGATATGCGCGCCCTAAAAACCTTTCCACAAGACAAATTTCGTTTCGCGCGCCGCCACAAAAAAATGTTTTCCGGACTTAGCCCTAGTGGCACTGTTTACCCAACCCTTGACGACCTACACGGCATTCATGCGAACTTTCCAATTTCACTACTTGCCACACCTACCCAGCATCCTAAGCAGAATTCTTGAAATGCACGTAAATTACAGGCGCAGGAAAAAAAATAAATTAGCTACTCTTCGGCATCCAACGACAACGATACATGGTCGTAATGTCCTTTCACGAGAAATAACTGATTAGCCTTTGACACGTGTTACGCTCTATGCAACTTTACTGAAAACACGCTTAGCCACTTTAGTGAACGAAAATGATTTCACCATTTTACATAATGAATCCAGTCAGTACTTTGCCTCGCGAGTTTAAAAGGACTTACGGACAGTCCCGCTGGAAACAATGGACCACCCTGTAGATAAAGAATGACTCAAAGGAGTAATAAGTCGCTATGGAAATTGACAATGACTCACAGTAAGAACAATCAGAAACGATATACGTAAGACAGGATGTCACGAAGACTTTGGTGGCTCGAGCGACCACGTAGAAAGGCGGTTTGGGTGCGAAAACGATTGACGTGCTGCATGCCTTGACTGCTAATAGAATAAAAGAGGATTCTATGACTAAAACTGAGGAAATCCCAGACATTCGTTCACGAGTCTTTCATTCCTATTCGTCTCTTTCTCCGCTCTCTCCTTCCTTCGGCCCTGAACATTCTCCAACTGGAAATCAGAGAAGAAAGTCGAGCGACTCCCATCAAAATAATGGCTTTGCGTTAACTTCAGGCCGTATCGCTCCAAGTTCGATCGGGGTACTCGAGATAAGGGTCCAGAGAGGAGTTACAGGAGTCAGGAGAGCCCTTCCCTACTTTCGACGTGCACGTTCCGATGGGCCCAGTCAAGCACAGTGGGGTCCTTTGACGTGAAGCAGAACTCGAGACACGTCTCTTCGGTTGGCCAGAAGACGAGGATGGAGAGAGAGAGCGAGATTGAGAGAGAGAGAGAGAGAGAGAGAGAGAGAGAGAGAGAGAGAGCACAGGCTCGGCAGCATCTTGGTACCCCTGAGAGGCTTCCGTCGATCAGAAGAGATCGCAGAGAGAATCAGAGTGAATCGTGTAGCCCGTCACGCTCGATAATGTATTATACGTGCTGCTCCCGGTTGGACGTCCACGAGGAGTCTCGGAGTGATGGACGCGAAGGCTAGAAACCTACAAGTATAAAACGGAAGAGAGTAGAACATAATATTGAGAAAAAGTATATACCAGATCGATAACGGCCAGAGAATGGCAGCTATCGATCATAGAGGAAACGGATACACACGTGCTGCGCTATGCTCTGCCAAAAGCCAATGAATAAGTAAGTATAAATACCATAGGTTACCAACGATTCCCAAGAGAGTTCAGTATTAGGCAGAAGCAATCCAATTTATTCGCACAATTATTCATTATAACTTTTATGGTTCAGAACAAATTAAAAAAAAATAACTAAAATGTTAGCTCAGTCAGGAATATTTGACTAATAGTTTTGACGACACAATAGGATTTCTCACGGTTTGTCATTATCAAGACTCTCAACCCGCAATTCTCCCCCCCGTTCTCTGTATAACGAAGTACGAGTGGAAGAAAGGAAGTCGAGAAAGGAAAAGTCTTTTTGTTAGACGTCAGGGCAATTTCGCGGTAAACGGCTCCTGGCTCCGTGTCTTTCATCCCGCCAACAAGTGTCGCAAACATGTGTCTCTCTTGGCTACTGGAAACCAACGGAAAGTGACGTGTTTCTATAGAAACTCTCGTACTTCTCAGAAAGAGAGAGACAGCCCACGGAGACACTATTCTTTAGCAGAGTGACAGATGAGGCATGTACCTAGACTCGGGGAATTCCATAATTCGGCAATTTGGCGACGCAGCGGGCATTTGGGCCGTAATTGATGGACGCAGAGATCGATGCTATTTCTATACGGCAGCACGTCTTACGTACATATGTATGTACACATACGGCACTTATCGGTTTACTTTGGACTCTGAAGCAAGCCGCATCCGAAGCAGCCAAACTAGAAAATCTACAGCAACGACGAGAACTTTCCAAGCGACTATTGCAAATTTCAAGCGGTTGACCCAGTTACTGGTCCAAGTGCCGTCACGCGTAGGTATAGGATACGATAGAGAGTGAGAGAGCGAAGGAGAAGGGTGGGACGTTCGCGTTGCTACATCCGCCGGTAGGCGAGAGGCTCCAATTAATAACCCTTTTTGCTGGTAGAAGAGATGAATAAATTTGTGATGAAATAAGCTTTTTATTGGCCACCGTGTCGCGCGGAAAACAGGTCATCCTTTAAAGGCTCCTTTCCATAGTGCAGGAAAGTCCCGCAATCCCGCAAGAAAGAAATTCTAAAGTTACCTACTCGATAAGGTTATAGAGATTAACGAGAAACGAAAACAGACGTTCGTACGCACGAAATAATTATATCGTCACGTTCTATCTCCTTATGGCTGATTCATTGTACTTGGTGAATTCGTCGTGAGTCCTACGAGCATCGCCGATTCATCGAACGCTCTCTGCTTCTAGCTGCGGCAGGAATAACGAAGTCTGGCTGGAGGACGATCAGCTACTCCCTTCTTCGCTACTTTGCTTCTTCGACGGCAAACGGGTCGGGCGCCGATGTATATTTATCCGCAAATAATGCATATTAATAGCGTGCTCGTGCGCGGACTCGAATAAAAATAGCAGTTGCCCGAGGGGCCTGAAGGAGCGGCGCAGCCGACACAGAGGCTACTTTTATCTCCCCGCATGTGCGCGCAGATGCGTTTTTGCTGCACCCGCGTGCAGTTACTGTATGCACTCGGTTTAAATTCTACGTTGGGCAACATCAAAACTACAGATTTATCTTTTACCCTGCGGGAACCTGTTCTGCCTCTCTCTCTCCGTGTATCTATTTGAGATTCAGGCTTTTTACGTCTCCCTCGCGTAGACGTAAAACCGTGCAAATCGTTGAGCGTTGCGGTCGCCGTTTTACTGTGTAATTAGAATGTTTCTGGCCTACACCATTTTTTCGCATTTCCATTCTGATTTTTATTTTGCCATCACACGACGTGTGTGTCTTGCGAGAGAATTTTAACGGTTCGCTGGAGCCTCGTGAATCTGAAAATCCTCGTTTGGGAATTCAAGGAAATTACTTATATTTTTTATTATTCTAGCAAAGGCCTATCCGACCTACATAGATAATACGAAGTTCCCACTGCGCAGTAGGAACTTTAGGTGCAGGGATCTGTGAGCATTCTCCAGGTGACATCCGGTAAGCCTGAGTAGCCTGAGCCTCGCCCACCTTCATTGTAATGTATCTGACGTTCAATGAACGTTAGAATGAATCTCCTTGTACACACCCATCAGGGAGGAAGGGGGGGGGGGTCAGGCCCACGACACGTAGTATTACATGTCCACGAACAGAAATTCAAGCATCGACAACAAAGCGATGACTCTTAACCGTTTTACAGGTTGAATGGCTGCCCGTCCACACACACGCACGGAGGAGGGACAACCAGAGGCAAAGATTCTAGTAGGAGAAAGGATATAATTGGAATGAGTAAACAAAAATTTGGACAAGGCCTCACCGACGGTTCTTACTACCCACGTGCCGAGCCACAAAGGATTCCTTATTGCTCGACGCGGCGCCATCACGTAAATCAATTCCTGGACGCGTCCCCGAAGAGAGGAAGTCGTAAACCAAAAGGTTCACCAAAACCGTAGTAGCCTCGTGTCTACATCCATAGTACTGTCGCGTAACGTGCCGGGGCTTTAGATTTTGGAAATACTCGACTCACGATTGAATCCGCTCTAGAATTAAAAGTACACGAGACACAAGGACTACGATGCTGCGCCGATACAGAATTTTTAATAGATCGTACACGGCGACGCGAGTGTGTCAAGGCGTCGGGATTTCACTAACGAGTGGCAGGTCGATTAATTACTCGGTCATTAAATCAAATGAAATTGAGAAAATGCAGGTGAACACGCAAGCCAGCCTTCGCAGTGGGATAAGATTACGTAGAACACGCCCAAATTCTAGAGAGCAGGTTGTACGAGGTTAACGTCGACTTCCTGTGGGTGACGAACAGACGCGGCAGACGCGGCCCGCGTAATGCGAGCCACGATAAAACCACTGTCAGTCATCGTTAGCATCGCGGCAGCCAATATTGCCTCCATTGTTGTCTCGTTAGATTAATTATTTATTATACTAGTTATATTAGACACGACGTTGTACTTCTGTCCGATGCGTTAACAGCTCCGCACAGAGGATTGGAGGCTGACGGGTCCAGCGTTACAGCGGCAGGATGGATGCTCGTGTTTCCTGCGAGATTTAATCCAAATCGCTAGCTGGATTGACCTTGGGCGGGTCGTTCCTGCCCAACTACCAATTGGCTCTTTCCTCTTGGATTCCTCGAGAAACCCGAGTGGCCACTCTCGATTTGGGGATTTTCACTGATCCCGGCCGGCTTTCCTCCTATCTTCACTGTTTTTGGACTCTCGTTCAACCGAAGATCGAGTCCTCTCTCTCGCTCACGGGTTTTCTTCGATCGGGCAATCGGTACAGTCCTCTCGTACTCTATATCGTAAACATTGACAGTGCGGAGTCTGGATAGAAAATGAATTTTCGTCAGTTTCATTAAGAATTATCAGGGTGACGAAATGGAGTCCAAAGGAAGATCAAACAGCCGAGAGAGTGAATCGTGTTTCTCTGATAGACTGAAAGTGATTTTTATGAATTAATACCGAGACGTTTAGGTTATCAGAGGCGTCGCGACGCGTGACGCTACCTCCCACACACACACACACACACACACACACACGCAGTTACAGTATGGAGAAATTTATCAGTAACTTACATACCACATATCGATACAATCACCAGTGACCAGTGAACCAGTGACAAACTTTGAACCGCTCGTTTTTTCTATCTCTTTCTGTCCCTTCGATTTACGTCAAACTTCTCTCTTCTGCATTTGATATATGTGGCGCAGCCATACGCGTATGGCTATCCTTGTAGAAAGAAAATAAAATAAATTTACGATCCCGATATGGGAATCCTTATCCGACGCTCATGACTTAATCAGGAACCTCCCTTACATGTCAAAGTGATTAAATTAAAAGAGCGAGATATTAGCCGATAAGATATCACATTAAAACCTCCTCTAGCGTATCAACCAGAATGATTTAGATCCCACAAAACTGGTGTAGAGAGCCGGGACTACCGAATAATTTATAACCCGGTCAGCGTCGATAGGAACGCTGGACGCGTCAGGTTTTAAGATTGAATTATTAACTTGTATCCATTATTTCCCAGTACTCTAATCTATCCGAAGATTAGGATTCAATTCGTGATGCTCAATGGAGTATCATTCTTGTTTAATAAATTATCTATTGCAGTACCCAACAGATAGGGCCTCGAAGAGAGCCTTAACCGGCAAAGATCAATAAATATAAATATTAAGGCCAACCGTCGATATCGATCGTAAACAAAATTAACCTCCTGACGAAAGCATCGCGACGCCAGGATCAATCAACGAGCATTTAACTCTATCACTGAGAACCGTAATATCCCAGTAGCGTCGATTCTCCATAAGATGTACATCGCCTGCCAAAACACGCATCCAGATAAATCAATCTAACGAAACGTCGATCGATCGTAAGTATTAAAAAAAACTTGTAGAATCACGCAGAGTACTAAACTCTCGTGTTCGAATCGATTTAACTTTGCGGCTATTAAATTTCATTAAGCCCACTAGCTAAGCCTGGTAATTAATAAGTAGCCCAGCTTATCGCTACGATATCGAAGTTGCGAGGGGTTGCCCTGAGAAAGTATGGAGCGTGTCCAGGGTGACGGAGGAGCTGGGGGCAGGTTAATCATCCTACGACGTTGACCCTTACGTGTGCGAAACTAACCGACGGAAAAAGCACTGGTCAGATTTAATGGGTGTCATGCAATCGCTTTGACTAATCACCATTTTCCAAGACATTGCTCCGATATTTACAAGGGCTAATTGCAGCACCTAGTTCACGCAATTACCTTTAGATAATTGGAGGTTTAATAGCGCCGCCGAGTGCACGTCCCTAAAACGTTATACCGGAACATAAAATATCTGGCCAGGTCCTTATTAGGTTATGAATTAGAAATTATTAGCGACATGAGGATAGGCCCTAGCGTTCACGTTTCTTATATTAAATTCCAGCGTCTCCAGCGAAGAAAATAATTCTCCCTCTAATCGTCAAGATCCAGCATCCTCTCTCGCGTCTTCGGGAAGCATCTTCTGGCCCTCGTACGTAAACCCAGGAAACGCATAGAGAAATTCCAGCAGCCGTATTAGGCGTTAAACAGGTTAGGAGGAATTAGAGAGAAATACCGTGGGAACCGAGTGTAAAATGTTTGAGAAGAATCGTTCTTTGATTCTTCGGCAAAACAGTGAAACTTGGCTTCAGGACGCACGGGGCGACGGCTCTAACTGAATTGATGCTTCTTTGCCTCGAGTGTCTCTTTGATTCTGGTAATTATGGTAATTGCCCTCGTTGCCGTAAAATCGATCGGTACAGCCAGAGACTTCAGAGACCTCGGAGAAGCTCCGCAGCCACTGGAGCTGAATGCATTGCACTTGCATGGAGACCGACGGGAAGATTCCGTATTACAGCATCCGAGAGAGATACAACGTACGTGGTCCAGATGAAGTAAGTATCGGACTAATAAAACCGAAAGGAAGATGCTGCGAGGCAATAAAGGTTCCCGATCAAGATTTATAGATGGTTCCTCGAGATATGGGAAAACAGCCGAATCTTATTTATAGTGAAAAGAAAAAAGGGGGAGAAAAAAGAAGGAAATCAATAAATGCTCAAAGTTAATAAATCCTTCGGATGGAGCTACCGGAACACTCCCACCCGAGCATAGGAGGACATCGACTAATAGTACCTATTTTCAATTAGCTAATGTCGCGTGTTGTGAGAACAATAGTGAACTTTGCTTTTTACCTATTTACATGCTACGCCTACTCGATCCATGTGCCATGGCATAACTAATGTCTATGTACACCGTAATATATAACTGGTATCTATGTACTGAGGTACTATCCAGTTCCCTATCTTTTAGAAGTACATCTTTCCGTACACTACATCACCGTGACTTTTAGTTGGGAATTAAAAGGTTGACGCAACGACTCCAAGATTTACAGTTTTATAGAAGCTGCCGTATCATTTTTACGAAGGATTAATTCCAGATATCTTCCTGCTCGCTTCGGCATGTTATCCTGCAACGGGAACTCTGGTCGCTTTCACTCTACTGCAACCGCATGCATAAGAGAACAAACAAAAGCTGATAGCGCAGTGACGTACGAGTTTTGAACCAGCAGGCAGCCTCGCATCCCTATGGGAATCCTTTACGATAAGAACTTTGTAAACGGAAGAGAGTGTATTTACGCGGTGCTGGGTTAATTAGATTACATAATTAACAATCAAAACTGCTTTGCTTATATCTGGGTAACGAAAAGAAAATTTACCATTATCAAGGATCTGTTTAGCGCATGTACTGCTGCATGATAAGACATATATTGCATCCCTTAATAGACCGCATGGAAGGTACGTCGAGAGGAATTATATAGGGAAAGCTACACTTTCTAATGTAATCCTGCGAAATGACTTTCTGCAATGCGCGGAATAGCCAAGAGAAGCTAAGGACTTTCTGCGCGCGTCTCTAGGATTCTCACCAGAGGCAACTTAGCATCCTGGCTACAGGAGCAGAAGGTGAATTCCGGTAATGAATATTTGTATGCAAGCCTCAGCGCGGTTATTGAGTTTCTTGTCTTACAAAGGATGTACCTTTTTCCTTTTTTTTCCTTTTTTTCAGAGCTTCACGGTCGACCGAGCTTCTTATGTAAAATCGTAATTTGTAAAGTTCCCTTATCTTCCCTAGCCTCAACGACAACTGCCATTAGAGACCAGGACCTAGATCCTTGCGTAAATCCTTTGGCTACGAAGGATGAAATGGACGGAGGGCAGGTACCGAGTGTGGTTACTCGTGTCCTTACGAATCTAAATTGATCGGATACGAATTTGCCGCGTGTCTTTGATCTTTTTCATTCGCAATTATAAAGGGTTGTCTCTACGGTACTTTTAAGACGGAAACGAAAATCTTGCTAACGAGAGATAATCTTTCTAAGGAACTGCCTCTTCTCCTACAGTTCATCTCCTTCTTATCTACCGTGCAGCTCTACCAAGAATTCTTTCACCTCGGTAGCTCCGGAAAAGGACATTTTTACGTGCACCGTCAAACTATCCGGAGGCAGAAACTTCCGCCTGCCAAGTAACTTTGACAAAGTTTACGAGCTCTCGCCGATAAAGCGAGTTCTAGGTGAACGCTCGCGCGGACCCCTTGGAAATTCGGAATCCCTTACAAGGTACGTCCCCCCCCCCCTCGAAGAACCGACGGAGCCTCCGACTAGCCGAGGGTAGAAAATCTCCTGAAGGATATATTGGGCTCTTAGAAATTCCTTAAACAACTAACCCAATTGACTTTTAATTTAGCACCGTACAAAGTTCAACGGACGCGATCGATACGCTCTAGAAGTATGAACATTTTCTCGGTATATCGAAAAGAAATAATCCCAGAAGCCATTGACGCCGCCGATCGGTACTAATGAGCCGTAGCAGGCAGGGGTGGGAAGGGGGAGGGAGGGTCCGATTATCGGTATACGGGACACCATAAACAAGAAGGCATAATCCACGAGTCGGGCCGCAGGCCGGCTAGTCCGGCCGCCACACGTAAAGCGTCGAGCGAGTCTGTGCGATCGAGCGGTGACCAATATCGGAGCAGGGGATGTAATAAACCCCAGAGCAGAGCGCGGATCATCCCTCAGCCTCCTGTTATTGAGCCAATATTATGTGACGCAGCATGCTGCCGTGGTTGTTGCCGTTGCTGCTGAATACGCGCCATGGAAAATAACATCTTCACCCATGATGGGAGGGAGGCAACCGTATCGTAACTATCCCTCTCAAACTACCCTTAACCGTAACCATTATACTGCACCCCCTGTTCACCAAAGTTGCCAATCGTTCCTCCGTACGCATTGACAGATTTACAAGCGTTCAGGCGGTTGTTTATAAACGAACGGGTGGTCCTTTCGCCTCGATCTCCTGCTGAAGCATCGCGCACTCGGACATCAGAGAATCGCATGACAGCTACACTCGTTTCACTTACCCGACGTTCCCAGAAGACTCGCGACAAGCGAAAGCTCTATGAAATCCAAGTTGAGGTGTCGCCGCCTTGTAAACTCGCCGCAGCGGCAGCGAGCAGAGAATGGAGAGAGAGAGAGAGAGAGAGCGGAGAATAGAGCAGCCAGGAGGAGGCTGCACGAAAGTCCAGGATACTGGAAACTGAGGAGCAACCAAACACTACCACTTTGTCACGTCTTGAATAAACTGAACTCGTGGCCGACACTTAACTTATCAACTTGACTGTACCTAGTTGTCTCACCACGTGTCACATCACTCCTGTCTCACCTGTCACAGAGGCTGCGCGACGTAAAGGCTCCGACAGATTCACAATACAATCTGCAGAAGGATTGCTCTCGAAATACTCATTAGAATTTTATAAAGCTCTGCGAGCTGACGATGCGGGATTAAAACTCACGTGGTTAAGAAGATTAATCCGATTTTGAATTTACTTATAACAAGGAATTTGTTCGGACTTTAGCGTTCGGACACGGGAACGACTTCCGGTTCTACTCGAGAATAGAAGGAAGAAGAATAAAAGAGCTGTAGAATATTTAGTTCCTGGCAATCTCCCTTTGCTTGCGTAACCCTTGAACCTGGTAAGAGCCGACGCGAAGGGTCAAAGGTCCTGCCAGTCGACAGCAGAGGAAACTCACGTGTTGCCTGTCAATATGGCGCCCGGACGATGCACTCGAGAGGCTCAGTGTTTACTCGGCATCGAGTTACCAGCGCGATTCTCTTCGGGCTCTTCGAGACTTTTCTGGATTTTTATATTATCCCTAGTGCGAAAACTCGCGGCCAATGTACATTGATAAGCGGGAAGGTAGATGCCAAGGAAAAAAAAAGAAAAATTCAACAGGTTCGTCAATTACGGATATTACTAGGCCCTTATTAAGCTCTAGCAAAGTTCAATGATTCTTCTCCGATGGAATTGAGGCTGCTTCCGGTAATATGGACCAAGAATCCCATATCCAGAGCGAACGCCAGCACAAGATGCTGGATATCCAAGTGTTTGGTCTACGTAGAATTAGGTGAAATAAAGGAAACGACGTGAGCTGCTACAAGGACTCGTCCGTCGACCAATGTTATTCGCGGAGTCCTCGGGACTCGACTGACGGCGCCTGGTGACGGCAGGAGCGTCGCGACGGAGGGTGCGAAAGGAGAGTTCTCGGTGGGGCACTCAGTCGCGCCGCCGCCTTGAGGCTGCTCCTGCCGATGCCTCAAGATAGCCGACCCCCTTCGCAATTCCTGAAACTGGTATGCGAGAGGAGCACGTATCCGTGTACTCGGCGAGAGAGGGGAGATCCCCTATGACGCAGACGTATCTGAGTATAAGGTAAGTGGAAAGTGTTGTAGATCCTATATTCGGCAAACACAGACGCATCTCCGGGATAGCCCAAATTCCTGCCAACTTTGACATTCGGCTCTCTTCGATAGAGCGAGAGTAGTCCCTAATTGTCCTCAGTCTTCTAATTCGGTCCAGCGAAATGGCGTGAACCCAGTCATTGGTAACGGAGTGGAAAGTCTGTCTGGATATTGGTAATCCTGCTTTCGATTCCATTCGACCTACATACACAATCGGTTAATATCTAGGGATATTAGTGGTACGCGGAACTGCCAGCTGGCTTCCCTGCGCCGAATGTAATGAGGGGTAAACTGTGACCCGTATTCCGCTGGTGATCGATGCTAACACGTTGGAGAGGAGATTTCAGTCAGGATTATTTCGCATTTTTCCATGAGAAATTTACGCGATGCCTGCTGGCTCTGATGCGGAACAGCGTGCGAGGTCAGAGAGTTACGAGGACGGATCGACGGGAGGACAGGAAGTAAAAGAGTCGAGGAGCAAACGAGGGATGCTGCTCCCAGGAAATAATTCCCTCGTCGACTACATCGGGCTAGGAAGTCCTGCGGAGTCGATCCTAGAGTTCACCTGGCAGCGGAGGCAGCGGAGGCAGCCCCATTAGCGAGCACCGCGACGAAAAAGGAGAAATTAAAGCGAAAATAAAGCGGGAGACAAATAAAAATGGAGCAGAGCAACTTGCGTAGGTTAGGTAGGTTAGGTTGGGTCGCAGAGACCAGAGGCAGGAGACACCGGAACAGTTTCATTTACCTACTCGTAATTTCAGAGCCCTACCAGTGGCGCCATCCTCCCGAAGTGCCTACGCCATAGCAGCCCCTATTTTCAACCCCTAGCATCGGACACAGACACCCATACTCTAACCTCCCTCGCATCCTTCTGTCCTTTCGCCCCGGTACGAAATATCTTCCTTTTATTTTATTTTAGCTTCTGCCATCCCCTTGTCCTCCCACCAACCCCACTTTCACGCACCATGCTAAATTCGCCGTCGCGACGCCGACGCTGCAATTCATAATTCGATTGCGCGACTCTACGAATTAGACGCGACGTCGTGCGCTCCCTCGAATTTACCTCTTTTCCCACCTTCTTTCGCTTCACCCTCCTCCGCGCCCTTTATTACCTCCCCAGTCCGTACGACTGGGGAGGCACCGTGCAGTCATGGAAACCCAATGGAATTCCTAGCTTGAGCCCAGGACTAAAAGAAAGCCACGATCATTAAACAGCGACGCCTCGCGAAAACATTTCGATTTCTCCGTCTCGGAGCCTCGAAGAAACATAAATAAAACAAGACCGTCCCCAGCATCGACACGACGCAGGGCTGGGGAACCCGGACGTCTACGGAGGCTAGAGGGTTGGTATTTCAACGTAGGTACCAAGCCGAATGCAACTCCCAAGATATTTCTCCAATACAAAAATTCTCTTAGTACCAACCGGACAAAACGCCAAGGGATGGGGAGGGTAATAAGGGTTTGCGGCTGACAGGTCGAAAATAAATATTTGCGCGTATTTCAACGATTAGTCTGTTACGACGCAACGTGGAAAACCAAAGAAATGGGTTTAAATCTGAGGATTACAAGGTCCACGAGATCCGCGACCTCCCCACCAGGCTGCAGCACCTGCAGGTCACAGCACAGCGAACCTCCTGCCGAGATCGGATCGTCCTGTGCGGCTGCTGAAAATCGCAATCGCACGTGTTCGAAAATGTCCTTTGACGCGACAGCCGTCAAAACGACGAATTGAATCTCCACTAAATCCCGGTAGATGGCAATGGCAATGGCCGCCGTCGCGACGTGTCTGCCTGACGTTTCTGATTTCCAAGTTGACATTAGCATGCGGCGCGAATCGCGGCTTTACGTGACGCGATGCGTGTCACGTCGGACCCGGCGTCGCAACCCTGTAGCCACCCTTAAGAGCCCTACTTTTACGCCGTTTAGTCAGTCTCTCTCGGGGACTTCCTGAATGATCAACCTGTCGCGAGGATCGAGATTAAGGATTTAGGATGAGCGTGAGAAAGACAGAAAAGAAAGGACAAATTCTAATGAATCGCGTATTTAAGGTCCAAGCCGGAACGACACCTCGCGGGACGACGTGGGATGCTGCACGGGATGACCCGATAGAAGATTTAAATCAGTCCAGAATTGATACCCACTTCCCTGCGGATTATAGAGCGGTCTCGGGCTCTATATGGAGTTACGTTGTAAGTATAAGGTATAGGGTGATATAAAAAAAAAAGAAAGTCAGATATAAAGCCGACAATATAGCGACGTCCTATACGTTCAAGAGACTCCGGTTACTCGGCGACGCTTCCAACTACTATACGTTACCTCCTAAGGTAAAGGGGGATGAAGTACGCCGAAGGGTGGCAAACAGTAAGGGCCGCTAATGTGCCCTTGCGAAAGACTAACAGCCTCACATTTTACACGTACAACTACGATGAGAGATGGGGCATTATGAGATAAACATTATAAACTGCTTTGGGCTTCGTACTCGCCATCCATCCCCTTACCGTCCACTTTTTTCTACCCCCTTGGCAATCTTACCCATATTTTTTTTTAACTCTACACGTCTACCCTTTTCTCCTTAACGCGAGCCTCCGCGCGATAGTCCAATTTTCCTCCGAGGCCCTATTACTTTATTTACCAAGTCCAGGACGAGGATTTCATTTGAAAGATCAAAAAAGATTCTGTCACAGGGATGCTGCGTGCAATTTCTTATTTCCCGTAAGGCCTCGATATTTCACACAAAGTCAAAAGTGTCTATGGTTTCTCGATACGCGAAACGGAAGTACCGGTATGCGGCAGGGAATTATAATAGAGCGCTACAGTCCCTAGGGAAAAGAAAAGTACGTCGAACCTGTAAGAGTAACAGTGTACCGAAACGTCAGCGCAGAAACTTCCCACGTTACTTATTCACATCCCCTGCCCGTCCTCTAGGTACTTCCCGATAGTTCCTCAAAGCCGGAGCCCGGTGCTCGGAGATTTTCCATTTTGATTTTCCACTCGCACCTTTACTTCGTTATTGATTGCCATTTCATGAGACTGACTCGAACGTATCGCGAGAGAACTCCTTGAGGACGACTGTACGCGTGCTCGTATCTTCCTGAGGAGGATTTACAGGACCGGATGAGACATTCTTCGAGGAAGACTAATGATTCCTTCGTTAGCGTCACAGACTAATTAGTTACGTTTTTGGATTAATCGATACGTATTGCGCAAGGACTCGGTCGGTAGTAGGAGACTCGGTCTATCGATTGATTAGAGCCAATGTCGATCCGCGGTGGAAATAATTCAAACGGTATCATTACGCGACTCAGCACTTCCGCTTGACATAAAAGACCCCTTATCTGGTTCTTTGGATAATCAAAGAGAAAGCCTCGGAATTTCGTATTGGATTATTCAACGGCATCGGAAGGGAATAATATTAAACTTGAGGTACCGTGACAATTCGATAAACAGCACACAGGCACGCTCTGACCGATTCGCTACAGGCTGCCGGTAATCATCACAGGCGCCTCGGCAAAGTATCATCGCGTCACGTGTTTTTTAAATAAGTAAAAGTCAACAAGGTATACCACGCCGCTACTCATGTTAAACCGCCTCGTGTTGAGTTTTTGAGCGATTTAAATATGCAGTCTGGTTGAATAATGCATGAAAAGCCGCTAAAGCTCCATGAACGGATGCTGCTAGTTTGCTTCTGTGCCATTCGGCCCGGAACTCGAGATCCCTCGAATAATTCAGATCTGTCCTCGTAAGCCTCACATTTTGACTCGCGCGTCCCTCGTTTCGATTAGCCATCCGATCTCTCCTGGATACGAGGGTAACTGTGCCAAGTGCACCAAGTGCATGGACGTTGAATCGTGCATCGAGCTTAGATGTAAAAGGGGAGTGCATGCTCTTCGATAAATCTCCAGCAACGCCTGGTCGCCTGCAGGTACTCCCGCGATAAGCCCACTATAGGCAGTAGGCAGGCTGGCGCAACCCAACAGACGTCTGTCTGTACTATAGCCAACTAACCAACCTATTCCTAAGTGTAATAAAAAGTGGCTAAATCTCGAGTCTCTCGGCTCCAAATTCTATATCAGGCTTGCAGCGTCATGATAAATTCCATTAGTTGAATTTAGTGGGCAGCCTCGGAAAACTGGACCAGGACACTCGAATCGGATAAAATCGTGGATTTCGTCCGTTGGCATCACTGGGAGGCGAATCTACGACTGTCGAGTGAGTCAAAGTTTACGGAAGAGAGAAAAAAAAAGTGAAAGATCTTGTCCTAGATGACAAGAAGAAAAAAAAGCTAGAACACGATCAAAGTAGTATTCATCAAGACGCCTGATAACGCGATAACGAAGCTTCTTCCGTCTTCACGTATTTCATTGTATCAGTGAAATTTGTAAACGGTATAAATGCGTGATAATCCAAAGAAGGAGCTCGGAGCACGCGACGACGTTCCACCCCCTTAAAAGCCAAGAGTAACGATGTCCTCGGCCCTCTTATCTATTCGGTCACGTAGGACAATGCAAAATGCCCCGGATAAGGATCACCCGGCATTCCCGGTTAATTTAGCTGCCGAGGAAACGCCGTAAATAGGGAACGTCGGGGTGAACGGGGGTGAACGGGGGGTGGATTGGGGGTGGATTGGGGGGTCGTGGAGAAAGCGTTAGCTTCTGCTGGCGAAGGTTGCTGGGCCGGTAGAGGAGTGCAAGCACTACTGGCCATCACCAGCACCAGCACCAGCAACAGTGACATACGGGTGAATCTAGCTCCTGACTTGTGGGAGCTGCACTGCGCATGCGTGGCTGCATGGAATATTCATGAACTGCAGTTTCCACCTTCCTGTCGTCCACCCTGTTCCCTACAGCTATTCCCTTGCCAACTTAGCGAGCTCTCAGTCTAGTCTCTGCTGCATACCTGGATGACTCAACTCTGACGTATACCTATAGTCGGTACCACTGTTACCAGCTGGTCAACCTTCAAATCCCTAAAGGCTCGACCGAACTCTTTCTCGTCTAGCTAGCTAGAACCTAAGGCACGTGATTCTTCCTCTCCTGGAATAAATAAAAAGTCCCAGGAGGGGCACGTTAGCAACCCCTGCTGGATATTGGGTAGATATCGGAACTGCTGCAGCTAACTGTACCGCTGGTGCACTGCTGCGGAACACGGTGCATGCACTTGGAAACGAGAGACACTGTGCACAAATCACAAGCAAAGCCGGCGCATTAAGCTCGGCGCTATCGTGGAGCTTGTTTCCAAGTCCGATACCAGGAGGAACGTTTGCCAGATCGGTGCTGGCTTAACCGAAGTGTAAGCATCGTGAAGGAAGCGTGGAAAGGTCCTTTAAAGAACCCATCTGACCCAGTAAGAATTACTCCGACGGCCGTTCTCTCGGTGAAGTTGCCTTCGAGAACCTCTAGAAGAATGGGAATCGAATGGATGAGGTACTCGAAGAGGAGGATGGAATCAAACTTAACCGAGGGAACCGGCAGGTCGATACGTCAGCGACTGAGACTCTCAAAGTTTAATGCATCCGCAGCACGTGGGAAAAGGCGCATCGTACCGGCACAGTACGTATCAGCGTCATTCGATAGATTGATATAGGATTCAAGGGGCGTTCGCAAGCAGCGAGATACACGGTCTTTGGTCCGTCGGGAGGCAACGCAAACACTTTCATCTCGGAGAAGTTTGATTTTCATTTGCATACCGTGGGAAGTGCTAAGCAAGAGTAAGGAACACCTGGACCCAGGTAAAGTCATCTTGGCAATCCAGTAGCCTTTGAATGGTGCATTCTGCATGGGATGCTGAATGAAGCCAGTGTTCTCCAATGATACAATTAACTCTGTACGGAGTTGGCGAGTAAAGTCACTTTGCCCAAGAATGCAGCACCGGGAGGAAAAGACTTTAAAGGGAGGCAGAGGAAGGAGAGGGGACTAGCGTCGAGACGATGCTATCGGCGTCGCGCGAGCGTCAAAGTCAAGGGTAACAGCGCAGAAATTAACCCTGGGAATTATCGCGTGTCCTGGGGCGGGGTTCATTTTTAAACGGAATTCCGTGAGCTTCTCCCTCTCTCTCTCTCTCTCTCTCTCTCTCTCTCTCTCTCTCTCTCTCTCTCTCTCTCTCTCTCTTCAACTATTGTGCCAGAGCTAATCGACATTCGCACGAAGACGTATGACGCGCGAATTGCGAACTAAGTAGGATGTCACGCGTCTGTCTTCTCTCTCTCTCTCTCTCGCTCTCTCGGCACACGTTCCTTCCTTCTCTACAGTCACATGGACTGCATCCATCACGTGAGCCACTTTGTCAGGCCAGAATCAACAACGCTTAAATTGTATTCGCGATTCGCAACCGACTATAAATTCTGATCGAACCGACAGCTCGACCTCATTAGTTCCTGGAAATGCGTCAAAGCGTTGCGTAAGCGCGACGGATGATTCTTTGACGTTCACTGTCAATTTACACCTGCCGGAAATTCATTTCATGGAATTTTTAAGCAACGCTACTATTCGACTATTTGTGCTGCCGGCTCCAAGCACCCCCTGTCGACCTAGCTAATCTTGTCGGCAGCATCCGACTATTGGTACAGAAGCGTCAAGGCACGTCGGCATGCATTCATTTGCTACATTTCTTAGCAACAGAATATTCTTCCGCCGTATCACTGCAGCTACTGAATATGAACGATGCGCTATCAAGTCTATAGCCAATTGTCGTGCGTTCGTGTTATGCAAAAACTGGTTATCCTTTTTTCAATAGAATTTTCGCACCGTCGCTGAATTTCGCAAAACACACGGATTTCGCATCCGGCCTCGTGCGCCTCTAATTCTTTTCTCCCACTCTTTGTTCTCTTTCGACCATTAGCTACTTAAACAATTACGCGGAACGACTTTTGCAAATTGAATTCGAAACGCTAGCTGGCAATATTAGCAAGGAGAAAAAATAAAGCGTTAACGTTAGCCATTATGATCGGACGAGGATAGAAACGCTAGATTTGATTATATAATAGGAAAGTAGATACATAATGGTTTGCTCTAGGAGCGCAGTGATTTCCTCTGAATGTGCGCCAGTATAATTCTATAGTCTAACCGGGAATTGAGAATTATTTTTATCCGTACCCGTTACGAGATTATTGGAGAAAAAAATTATTTTTTTAACGCAGCAGTCCATGGCAAAAGCATATTCCACTGGGAATTGCGCAACGTGGTTGTGGTCGACGTGAAAAACAGAGAAGTAGGTAAAAAGAGAATGGCAGTCAAATATACGTATAAACTGAAATTTAGTAAATTCTTCAAAGCAAATATTTTCCATGGAAATCATTTCGCTAGAAGGGACTGGACCAAACAGCTGGGGGTCATCAGAACTTTGATGCTATAATCCCTGAGATAACTACATTAATCAAGAATCCCTAGAGAGAGAGAGAGAGAGAGAGAGAGAGAAAGAGAATAACGAAAGAATGGCGAAAGATGGCAGAAAGAAAACAGAAGAGTAAAGACGCGGCAAACTTTTAGCCATCCCCACTTATTTGCATCAAGGACCAGAAAAACAAACTTATAGTGATATTAATATCAAATTACGAGAAGCTGTAGCAAGTCGAGCATTAAGGAAGCTTTCCAGTATGGCTGCCGCTTCTGCAGGACCAGCATCTTCCGCTTACAATTACATTTGGCCCGAGAGGAAAGCGCGTATGTTGAGAAACTAGAGCGATTGCGTTGCAAGAAAAGGAATTTTATTGGGGAAAAGAGGAAGACCGAGACGGAATGAACCGAGTAAGAAAAGTAGAAATAAAAAGAAAAGTCGAATCACCCCTCCAGCCCTCCAGCCCTCCAGCCCTGCAGCCCTGGAACGGTTTTATCGGTAAACTTCTCCACAGTCGAAGCGAGCGACGCAGTTCCCGCCATTCTTTTTCGTATTCATAATTACATGATACATTATTAATAGACGTTTCACTTTACATAAGCTCCCATAGAGAGAGAGAGAGAGAGAGAGAGAGAGAGAGAGTCGAGGAATTTCACAACGTAAAGTTGAGCAGATTGCGTCGCCGAACAATTTGCATATAGGGTGCAGCGAATCCTGGCATAAGGGAGCAGGAAGCTGCATATATATATATAATAGGCACTGGATGGCTTCCGGAAGCGACAGTAGACCGGAAGAACGTGCCCTCTGGCGTTTGGCACATTCGTCCAACCGTACGCAGACGTTCAAAATCATCCCCCCCCTTCCTCCCTCCCACCCTTCGTTTCTACATACTTCTTCTCTATATCATACGTCACGTGACAACTGACGAGAGGTCTGAGAATACTGGAGAAGAAATGCATATGGAGATTTTATTCCTCCCACTGGTAAAGAACCGTTTACAAGGGTGGAAGATTCCTTTCAGTGTGGACCCGGACAATTCGTCCCCTGGCAATGGACTAAAATGGACGAGAATGGACGAGAACGAAGGAGAGCCGAACCAGTGGCGCAACTTTGGCACTAAATTGGAGGTAATTTGCGAGAGAGGCGGCCAGCCGGGCAGTTAGCGAGGCAACAACCGCCGCCGGGACAGCAGACTCGCAAGCGCTGCGCTCACAGAGCCCAAGTGACTTTAGCTTACCGGGGAGACGGAAGGTCGGATGAGCGGAATGCTGCTGATGCTAGGGGAGGCTGCGGTCTTGGAAGAGAAGCTGGAGTGACAATTGGAGGGTGGTTAGGGAGGCAGAAGAAGCAAGACGCAAATCATATTCGCGAATGCGCCGAATCTTACGTTTCGACTTCTCCCCCGCCAATCCTATTCCTTCGTTTCGCGTGATTACCCATCGCCAACTTTTGGAATCGCCGCGAGGTTTCTGCAAAGTTTAGGGAACGGAAGAGAAACAGGGAACGAAATAAAATATATTTTAGAGCAGCAGAAACACTTGCCCCTTGGAAATGCTGCAAATGCAAATTTACGAGTTTACTCTCTATGTTGGCAGCACCGAGAGAGGCGGCTGCATTCTTAATAGAAGAATGCTTATACTTTTCTGCAATCAGTGTTGTACGCCTGACATATTAGGAATATTATATTTCTTTCGTCGTGGCTGCCCTTTCCTCCCTCTCTTGCTAACGGATCCTGGAAAAAGGACACAAGAAAAGCACTCTGACGAAAGCTACCCCTGTTCTCTCTCTCTCTCTCTCTCTCTCTCTCTCTCTCTCTCTCTCTCTCTCGCACTCGCTAAACTCGTACGCTGTACGCGCACTCCCAACCCCTGGACCCTCTCACTCCCTCCCTCCCTCCCTCCTTTCCTGACCCCACTAACTCGTTTCCCAGGGAATATGTGACGCGCGGCCTCAGCGAATTTTTTCTCTCAAGATTTTTTGCACCGCGCCATTTGCATTTTAAGGAAGGAATAAGGGGTAGAGATTATAAGTAAGAAACGTTCGGCGTGCAGGACTGGATTGAGAAAAGGGAAAGGGGGAGTGAGAGAGAGAGAGAGAAAGTGTCTTCCAAGAGAGATGCTTTCAGCATTCTCTCGATATATACTTTATCTCAAAGATTCACTTTCCCCATCCCCCTTTCTCTGCCTCGTCACCCTGCAACCAGTCACAACCCCCCACCACTCCTCCAACATCTCCATCCCTTTGATCCCAGCCGGTCGTCTCCCGTTAGCCTGGAAATTGGGGCGTCTCGGGATAATCGTGCACCCGGCACTTCGTTCGATAAGGATCGATAGGCTGCTGGCAGACCGGAAATCTGCGATCCTAAGCACGGTACTGTGTACCTCGGAGGCCAGACTAAAGGGTACAGGCGTACGTCCGTCGTAGGCCATGCGAGGGACGTAACATGGACTTTGGTTGAAAAGGTGAATCGCACTCCTGGGGGCAGGAGGCGCGTCTAGCTCGCGCGCACCTGAACTGAATCGCTGACTTACGAGCAGATTAAGAAAGTTCCAAGGGCTGCGTCTAAACTGTTTCGGGTCGCCAGCCCGTTGACTCCCCGTATTCGATGTCCTCGAGAGTCCCGACGGAGCCCTTTCACTTCGATAAGGTTATCAGGTTATCACCTCTGCTCGAGACACTCCGTTAACCATCTTTGCGATTCTTTACGATCATCTTATAAAACAGCAGCCAAATCTGATGATCGTGTGGCAACGTGACTGAACTGTGGTTCGAGGCGATTCAAGAAAGCGAGTGTATTGCCAGTACATTAGGAGAAGAGAACGAAGCTGAGAGGAAGATCCCTGTGAGCATCTCAACCTCGGTAAGTAGCTGCAGCAGCTTATTTCGAAAATGTTCGACTAGGCAGCCAGGTAGAATATTTAACCGTCCTATAAAGAAAACCAAAGAAAAAGCTAACAAAGGAAAAAAAAAGAAAGAAAAGTACGCTGTGGACGCGGTGCAAAAGGAAGAGTGAGAGAGAAGGGTGCGTCGAATAAAGAAGTGTGTGAGAGAGAGAGAGAGTGGGAGGAGGAAGAAACGCAGCATCGAGAAGAAACGATTCGCTTCGCCTGTGGAATTCTCAACGGCGTTATGCAGTTTGGCCCATTTTTGCTTGCGCGAGATTAAGATTTTAATTGTACAGTACGGTAATTATAGAGCAAACTTCCGAGGCGGAGCAAACTCTCTCGGCCAACTTCCTCACACCCTGGACCACCTACTCGCGCTCGCTCACTCCTTCCCTCCCTCTCGGCCCTTCTGACTTCTTTCTCTCTCGTTTCCAGCAACGACAAAACGTGGACGAGCGCCGCCCGATTGGACGAGTTTTGCCCCGGAAGATGGGACCGCATGCCGGAGTAGTTTGACGTCACTGTGAAAATGGAAATGGAATATGGAATAGGAGCGATGCGAAACGAACTTGAAGGAAAAGGAATAAAACGAATGAGATCTTTTAGTCTGAAAAATGAAATATTATTTTTAGATTGCGCGGAGCTTCGTCTCTCGGTCGAATATGATGTGCTGTAACGAGAGGCTCATCTCGCGTCGGTGGCAACAAGTTTCTTTGGATATCAGTACACTCCGATAGATGCACCCGACTGTTCGCTACTGTATCTATATACCATTACCATTTTACCCAGCATCGCCAGCCTATCGCTCGAATACTGGAAACTGCTAAAAACTCTGTACCGGCAGAATAACTAAATCCCTCGTTCCTTTTTCACCCAATGGCGCCATCTTCGCTCCCTGAACGAACTTCTCCCACAGCTAATAGACCTTAACGAACGGATTATACAGCCGGGATAGCGATAACCGCGCCTCGTTCAAGCATCTTTACCTGCGTCTCTTATTCTCTTGGCATTGACTCACTTCACTCGAATCTCTCGGCTTCCAGGAACGTGGCAGATCCCAGTCAGCTCCAGTCGAGTCTCACAGACGATACGCTTTTTAATCTTTAAACTTCTTTCCAACTGGAGTCCAAGTGTCTATAGGTATCCGGTAGGCCGGTACCCACTCCTCCATCTTTATCCAATAGATTTCCTGCTCTATTCCGGTACTCTGCTCTCTACTGCTTTCACGCTGGTAATAAAGTCTATTATTATTTGCCTTGTCTATATACCGGCAGGCCGCAGTTAAAGAGTTAAACTTGATCTCTCTGTTTAGATCAATCTCAAATTGATCACTTCCGCTCTACAATCCGTTTCGCGCCATGGAATTCGAATCACAGAGCTATTCGTCTCAAGGGGAAAAAGTCCCTTTCGATTTACGATCGTTTGCCAGAATGAAAAGTATAGACACCGAAACCTTTCGTGAGCTCGAGGATCGATCGACTTGATCGGCCTGAGAGGGGAGACTGAATGCCAAAGTGGAAATAAAGCAGTATAGGCAGCCGCGTGGGTACCTTCGGCTACAGTCATAGTAATACAGATCATAGATATTCCAAGTGAGATCCGCAGCATCCCGAGCAAGGGTGGAAAGATGAAAAAGGCCGATAGAATTTGTCGGTGAAAATCGCGATATGTCTCTCACATTACGCGACCATTCGTCGAAAGAAAGGAACAAAAATCACAAGGGAATGTTACCGAAAGAAAGAGTCTAGTAAAAAGGAAAAAAAAAAACGAGAGAAATTTCTTGTGATATATTCGAGCTGAAATATGATCGGGCCAGGCTATAAATAAGAAACTCGTAGGTTCCCAGTATAATTCACTAGATTTCCATATGATAATAAAACGGATGTATTGCTTGGAAAGATTTATAAGATTTTGTCGTTGTCCACGTCGAGTGGATATACGCAAGCATCTCCCACCACCAAAGCACAAGTACGAAATTCAGTGCAAGACGCATAAACGTAGCGGGTAAGAGGTAGCAATTATCCCAGTGACGTATCGATGACTCCGGTCATCTAAAAGTGACGGCGAACAGACGCGAATCGTGAAGCCGTGTATCGGTGAGTCCTTTTCAGGTGCGAAGCAGAAGACGCAGAGGAAGAAAGAGAAGAAAGTAGGCGAGAGAGGAATTCATAAGATTTTCTATTAACAATCGAAGGAAAAAGGTTCGCCGAGTTCCCAGGCGTATTCGTGGCGGTTTCACGCGCAATAGGTATAAGGGTGGGAAGATATACGGGGTGGCGGGCCAATATGTTTGGTAAAATATTGATGGCTCCCAACAGGGCAGCCAGTAGCGTACCGATGGGAATCTTCGATGGGCAAAAGTGGAAGAGTCTGGCTTGATAGCTGATTTCGGGCTTCCATTCGGTCGGCTCGATTCTTCCAGCTCCCTTCGGCTCGCGTTCCTACGACTGCGAGTTTGCGAAAGGCTCGTTTCGCCCATTAACCCTTATTCCGACAATCAAACCCACACAGAGGCGAACCGATCGGCCTCCTCATTCTTCTTGGACAAAGATTCCTCTTGCGTTCCGTGCGCGATGCGCCAGATGGACCACGAATGGACAGACCCCGATTACAATTATTCCCGTATTCCCTGTCTAACCTATTTTCTCCCATTTCTTCGAGCCAGAGATCCCCTTCACCCATTTCCCTATTTTCATTGGAGTTTTCGTAACGCGGACGGCCGATGTTCTTGGTCGCCTGCCTGTTGACTCGAGTGTTTATCACGTGTGTCTTTCGCTGGGAAATTTATCCTCCGACGTCGACGCGCGTCGCTTTGTCAAAACAGTAAGGAGATACGTTAAACGAGGTGGGTTCCCTCGCGCTCCCATGCACTACGGTACGTGGCCGAAGCGCCGGGACGCGCGACGTCGCAGCGCCCTGTAGGCATTGGGCCTAGAATAAGAAGCTTGAGGCTTCGCCATCTGTCAAGCTGCGACGAGTTATGCTCGAAAACAGGGGATCAGAAATATCTCTGGGACTTTTTTTTTGAACGACAAGGCGTAAAGAGAAAAGAGAAAAAGGGAAAAAGAATCGTAAATTACTGGATCGCTTTACGAGCTAAACTTGTGTTTTGGGTCCAGCGATCGAGTCCCGGTGAACTTCAGGCCCCATTCCAAGACGTCTTGATCCTTCTGGACCCCTCCCCCCCCCCCCAGTCCTCACTCAGTCGCCGCTCGGCTCCAATGGCGTCGCGGCGCAGCGTCGAAATTCAAGAGGTTTAATTAAAAGTTCTTACAGACTCTTCGACGGTCCACGATATTCGGCCCGATCCGTTGACAGCTGCTTCGGCAGAGTTACGACGTCAATAGTAATTATCGGGTGAATGCTTTAATTATCCGGTCTCATTGTCGAACTTCCCTCTTGGTTTACTCGCCTCTCCTCCCACCGCCCCCCTCCCGTCCCTCGGCAGCTCTGCCTATCACTCCACCATCCCCGGACTCAAATTACAAAAATAATTCGCGAATCGGCAACCCATTTCAGATATTAATTAATATTATTAAAAAATTTGGAAAACCAACCTGACGCATTTGCCCACTTGGATAACTTCGGGTACCATCGAACTGAGAGGCCAATATTATCAGAGATCAACCAGAAGAATTGAGCTACTTTGCAGCGATCCCTCTTTATTGAATCACCTATACCTTGGCGATGCCCATGAAAATCAGGGGTACCAACGTCCACCTAAGAGCAGAAAAAGTACCGTACTGCGAGTAAATTTCCTTGAAGAGATAACAAGACAAAATGGCGTGTTATCGCAGAAACATTGTCCCGTAACGAAGTAACGTGAACTCCGTCGGATCCACGGAAATGCAGAATTGCGAAGGGGCATGTCGGGAGAGGAGGAGGAAGGGTGGTGGAGGGGGGGCTGCAGAATACGCATAGGTGGAACACGCGTGTAAGTGCGGAATGGGGCTGGAATAGGTAGAACGTGACGTAACGTATGTACCACGCAGCCTGGCGAACGAGGGTTTATATCAAATGCATAACAACGCTATTACCGCACTCAATTGCTATAAGCCGTGGATTGCGGATTATCCAGGCCGCTGTCCATTCTACCGTTCGCTCGGTTGGGACATGTTAATATAATATTAATCGCCTAATGATTATTAATGCTAATTGATATTAGCGATTGCGTTTAGGTCCGAGTCCAAAATTTGCCCCGGCGATATAGACGCGCTTGTCGATATATGTACGTGAAAATTCATTGAGAAATAATGCCGCTCCGACTACTTCCGTATACCATTTTCCGCACGTAAACTCTGCCATCATTTTCAGGCAAAAGAAAAATGTAAAAAATTGCCGTTTTTCCGTTTCTAAACTGTAACGGCTCTCTCGTACGAACCGCACGCGCATCTGGATTCCAGAGTCTGCGGGACCACCTAGCTTGCGAAGATTCCTTCGGAAATACCAGAAACCACACGTGTATACACCGAGAGACATCGGCGGCTTCTCGGAGGCCTAAAAGTTTAAAGATATCCCGGAGCAAAACACAGAGCCTGACGACGTCGAATGCTCTCTCGCCATTTGAATTTCGAGGTGAGACACGCAGCATCCACCTATACATCTGGATACGGAGAAGCTGGATACTCTTCGCAGCCACAGAGGCGTTTTATCTTAACGCGGCAAGCAAATCCCTTGAAACCCTTCGCGTCATCTCTATCGGAAATCCATGGCCGGATCCGCGAAACATGTTTATGCAAAGCGCTTTCGCGGAATGGCTCACTCCGGTGCACCAGCCTGATATTAAGATACGAAGATATCGAGTCCATTAGCGGAGTAGCACCAGAGCCTGTGGGAACCGTTAAAGATTCGACGTTGAACCTACAGCGAGCAGTGCATTAAGTGCATCCAGTGCATCCAGTGCATCCAGTGCATCCAGTGCATCTCCCTCGACTCATAGAAATAATACGTGACTACGTGTGCATTTATATAGTTACGTACGTTCTCTCGGCTAGCAAAGTACCAACGAATAAGAGACAGAGTGCAGATTTCTAATCGCGTCGATTGCTTCACGATTTCAAAGAAAAATATTATTTAATTCGATGCCTTCGAGGACTTTGGGTTCCCAAACGAGACACTAGGAGGAGCCGCGTCAAAGAGTTTGGTCGGAGAAACGATTGGAGGGTAATAGAGGATCGCGGGTACAGAATGTCAATTAGAGTTTGACGAGGTAGTCAATGTCTACGATAGCAGGAATAAATGTCACTGCAATTCCAGGCTGGCGAATTCTTCTCCGAAATGCGGTAGGAAACCCGGGGTCGGATGGGGATGGAATTGCAGGTGCACCTTTGGCAGGGAAAAAGGGTTGTCATCGGAATCCTCAGAATTCCAATTAAGTGTCCGAATTGCTCAGGGAGCAAATGGTGAATTCGTACAGGGAGACGAATCTCCCTTGGTACCTCAAGGACAATGCAGATGGCTGCGGAGGATCCGAAGGACCTGCGATTCCATCCCTGTGTTGAAATCCCGTTATAATGACAACCGCACTGCAACTTCTTCCGCCAACCTGTCCCTTGCACTATTTCGCCATTGCCCAGCAGTTGGTAGGACTGGTAGGATCTGCTATTTTAGGAAGGTGGGGCCCAATGGCTCGAAAAATTTAAAACGCCAATCAGCCGAGCGTTTCGAATAAATTCACGTAGATCGTCCCTATAAAAAGCAATGGCCCGATAGTAATAGCGCCACCGGCTGGAGCCAAAACTCCCGGCGAGTCTGGGCGTTTGCGTGACGACGCTTTTCATTTTTTTTACTCCCCTTTTCGTCCCTGCTCTTTGCTTCTTCGTTTCTTTGTATTTTCTCTTTAGCCTCTATCCGAAAATCCCGATACTATGGGCTCCTTTCTCTCTTTTATAAACTTTCTTCCTCGCCGTCCTCGTGCCGCTTAACATATACTGTCTGCCCCATGAGAAAATGTCTTTTGCAGAATTTCTTAAAAGTTCGAGCGAGCTGAACGAACTGTAGTCACATACTGGCTTTAGCATAACTACTGAATCGTAAAGCCAGAACGACGTTCCTGACTCGATCATAGGGAAAAAAAAAAGAGAGAGAGAAAAAAAAGAAAAAAGAAAAAGAAGATTATCCTTTACTGCAGGACAGGAATGTAATTCTTATACAAAGTGTTTGTATGTGATGTGGATACGAGAAAAATGGACGAGCGACCGTGCACAATGGTATCTTTCAAGGGAATCCACTAATGTGTCGGTGTATAATGGGGAATGAAATTTCTAGAGAGGAATTCTTGATATTTACTATCTCCCGGTTATTTAATAGCGATCTCCTGATCCCGCAGACTATGGCGACTTTGTTCCCTGTTGTCCTGAGACTCGCCTCGGCAACTCGAGAAGCAGCGCTAAGCGAATTAATGCAGAAAGCGCACGTATCGAGCAACGTAAATTTAACGGACGGTTTCCGCGAATTAATAAAGATAACTTTGACGGTTCCTCGCTCTACCATAAATATTAATGGCGACCTTGTTTCTTGGATTCTACGTGAAGTCGCTCATGCAAAACTCGAAGCGTTTCATGAAACGCAGAGGCGCACGCACACACGCACGCCACTTTCGGCGTGGCAAGGATGCTGGATGTTACACTGGCTATAGGGATTTCTTGACTGTTCAGTGGCACCGTCTCAATCTTGCTAACTTGGACCGACTGCCGAGAAGAGTTGTCTGCTCGAAGAAAAATGTAGATCATCGAAGAGGCAAAAGGTGGATATTATTTGAGACGTGAGACGACAGCAGACTAAAGGTCCAGGAGCGATGGAGCAAAACCCGACTGAGCGCAAAAACACTGGAGTTTCTTTTTACCTAGTTCCGCAGGAGTATCTCTGATGTCCCTAGAGGCTGTGAAGTAGGTTCACTTTCTCACTAGGAAAGTTATGCCCCCGTCCCCTTTCCCGGCCTCATAAAAGGAACCCACCCCTCCTCACTCCCACAGCCCGTTCAGGCCTCAAATCCTCCAAGACTTTTCTTTGATATTTCAAAACGATATCGCTGGCTTCATGAATTTACGGCAGTATAATTTAAAAAGATAAAAAGAGAGGCGGAAGGGGGGCCGGAAAAAAAAAGGTTGAACAAGATGATGGGAAAACTCGTGCATTTGCATATCCGAAGAAATTTGGATGCGATCATAGCGAGTAAACCACCTCCTTCCCTTCTTCGATCGTCTTAATAAATGTTAATCGATCCTTCCCCGCGCATACATTCAGCCCGAGTTCCCGATGAAAAGTTTAAATGAAAAAGTGCCTGCTAATTAAACTGGCTGATTGGCGCTTGTGCCGGATAAGCCGAGCCAAGGGTAAACGAAGATTCTTTTAATTAAAGCAAACGCGAACCCGTCCAGCTCCCGTCACTCGCAAAATTCGTAGAGTTGGCTGTGCGTGGATTTATCCTTTGGGTTGGTAAAACTGCGTGCCGCAGAGCGTAGAGTGAAAGTACTATCTCCCTTTACATGGTACGGGGGTGGGGGAGGGGGTGTTGTAAAAATCAACACCCCACGTATCCTCCATACCGTGGAGAGCCTTATAAATTATTTAGTTTCGCAGCCGGTTTCTCCCACGCACGCTTATTGTCCTTAATGCGTTCAGTGATGCAACTATAAATAACAAACTAGCACTTGCACGTTTCTTCCCCGTATTGGATCGGCACGATGTTTCTCCATTAATTCTGCAGCCTACCCTTAACCTGCACGGATCTGCGCACCCCCGATGCCTTCCTATCGTTCCTATCGTTCCTATCGGCAAGTGCTAATCAAACGATCAGTCAACGTCGCGTTCTAGAAACGTTCTAGGCATCAACGTGCTCAATTTATTCGAAAGTTCTGCTAGAATCCTCTTACGGTTTATCGAGTCGTATAAAACGGTCATATAGGCCGACGGATATAGGTACGCGCGACGCTCGGACGGCCGGGCAGGTCTAAATCGATTTAGTAAAACTTCTTTTTAGATAATTAATTAGGACGGAATGAATATCCCGCAAAACTATCTGGCGCTCCTTCACGGTTAAATAATACCGGCCTTTCCCAAAAGTCCAAGAGGCGAACGTACCTGCTGGCTTTGATCCTAAAACTTTCAATCTTACTCGGATATTACTGAGATTAAAGGACGTTTCCGTTTGACCGATATTTACTGAATCCGCCCATAGAAAAGTCCTTCTACGGGAAGGACCGCTTGAAAATATTATTTTCTCTTGCGCGAAACGACGCTCGATGTCGTCGTCGCGACGCTCTTAGCCGTCGATATCGTTGCTTCGTCGAGCATCGGGACCACCGTCGAACCGAAAATACCGAAACGTCAACGAATCCGCAGGGTGGTACAGACAGAAGTATAGACGTAGCATCCCGGCTCCAAGAGCGTCTAGTAGCTCGCGTAAGAATGCGCCTTTATTTTGGTCCATGCGTGCGGAAGATGCACGCGTGAGATATTTCTCTCGGCGACGACGGACGCGAACTCGGCCACCCAGCTGGAACACCTCGCGACGGACAGGACAGTCGTGTAGCGATAGAAAAAGCGATGGGCGCGACGGGGAAGAGGCGAAAGAGGCGAAAGAGGATAGAGAGAGAGAAAGAGAGAGAGAGAGAGAGAGAAAAGAAACAAAACTGCAACTTCGAGAAAACTTATTAAAAAATACAAAAAAAATAACAGATCAAAGCACGAAGCAACGGTCGGAGCGGAAATGTCCAAGTTGTCGCCGTGACGCGCGGCAGCTCGAAGTATCGCCAGAAATACCAACCCCTAGGAAAAAATCCCTGAGACCCAAACGCAACTCGAAAAGGTACATGAACTCGAATCGCAAAGATCTTGATGCCCCAAATATTGCCGATTCCTCCATCCACTCTCATCTCCGCAATTCCAAAGCTCAATACTCGGGCGATCCACGAGATTCTTGCCGCTTTCTCCCGAAGTAAAACGAGCGAGGGAATTTCGGTGAAAGTGCAAAAAGGTCAGGTCGAACGTTAGTCGCGCGCGCTCGACCCTCTCTAAGGTTTCGAGCATTCCTCGTAAAAGGAATCGGGCAGGGCAAACGCTTTTAATGTCGTTAAGGAATCTCACTCGAGCCAAAGTACTCCATTAAGGAGTGGTAGTTGCAACCCAACCAGGACACCCTGTAGATTCGAGCACCGGAGGCTCAACTAAGGAAGGGTTGTAGCTGCAGGTAGAATGCACAGGTGTATCCTGGCATCGTCTTCCGCCGGTGCATAACCTGACTGTACTCCATCTATAGACGTCGCCATGACCCACTGAGCCTGCCTAATTTAATCAGTAATCACTAAGTAATTGCATAATAACCAATTTATAATGTAGGCCGAGCGCGAGCTGCTGGTCTACCTATATATGTATAGGGCTACGTATAGTGCATAGCAGTAATCAGTTTGTACACGGGACTAGGATGCGGCAGTCGTCATTGAGAACGGATGCACTTTCCAGAAAGTGCAATTGCAAGGACGAGTCTCCGTAAAGGAAGTCAAGTCGAAGGATGCAACACCTGCATTACGTTCGACGCGTTGGAATTTATTCCCACAAGTTTTAGGGAATTTACAAATTTATACATTTTATACCGGCTGTTCTTCCATTCGCTGCTGGACACGTGAAAATGCAGCTGGGAACTGCAGTTGCACGGTTGACCCAATTATCGGGAGGACCACCCGTGTACCATTATAATTAAAGGGGTCAAACATTTCGCGTGTTCATTGATGAGAGGCGTCTTGATTAAAGGTGTCCTGTTACTCGGGTATTTATGTACATGCATATACGAACAACTCAACATTATTTGGTATGCACGGATCCGCGCGGCTGATCACTCGGGAAAAGTGTAGCTGGAAGTAGAGTCGAGGAGACTGTATTTTCTCAACATGGGTACGTAATTGGAACGAATTTCCCTCAGCGAAACTGTAGAGCAACGTTTCGAGATCGCGGGACGAGAAGAGAGAGAGACAGAAGATGGCGCTAGCCTTTGTGCATTGGAAGACTCAACCAAGTGCGCGTGGACGCTCTTGTTCGCGAACCGACGCCCGGCGTCCTTTCATACGGCAACTAAGCGCCTTTCCTCTAATGAGACCTCTCAAGATCCTCGTACCCTGATGTCATCCACCCTGGCCTGACTTTACGTCGTACTACCCCTACTACGGAATACCAGTACAGGACTTTCTAGCGAGAATTGGAAATACTTGCGGAAGATAGGTGAGGAGGTCAAGGGGGGGTGATCAACGAGGACCAGGTCAAAGTGGGACCCTGAAGGGATAAAATTTTGGATATTTTTCTAACACATTGTATCGGGAAATGTTTTGGAATAATGGCGGCCATAAGTGTAAATGTGTGTGATGTCACGGCCCTTTCAACTGCGTAAGAAAATTCGTAGACTTTTCCACGGCTGTTTGCTCACGTCCCGAGTGTCCTAAGAGTTGTAAGAATATTTGTGAACGTGCGTGCGTGGAGACGTCTTCCAAGGGAGCATTAACCAAAAAGGGTTGTTTGGTTAGGCCGCGACCGAAATATCCCGTTAAAAGCCGAGCGTAGACACTCGGCATAACATAACATAATACAGTATCGGTTTTTCAAGATACGCGAGTAATATGCCCTGCTGCGGCAATGTCAATATTTTCGTTATTCACCGACGTCGAGACGGGAGCGTCGAAGCATCGCGACGCTCAACCAGCCCTACGCCCTCGAGTAACGTAATTTCTCAAGCACGTAAAGACGTCGTTCTGGCACTTGACACTATCGGATTTTACACATTCGTTGGGTCGCATGCGAATAACCTTTCTCGAAATTCAGGTCAATTATAAATGGCAGCCATTATTCGAAATCGTCGTTACTCGCGTGTGCCTATTCGACTATTTATTCAACTTTTGAATTCGACTCCACCTGCCGGTATCTCGTTGAATCTCGTGACCCATTTGTTGTCAATGCCAAATTTCACGGTCCGATTCCTCGACGTTGGCGTCGGGACGCTCGCGTTACATCTGCCCCTTTATCCTCTCCTGTACATTTCCTATCCCATTTCTCACCTACCGTTCTCACGGATCCATGACCCTTTCTACGTGGCTTTACGAACGCCCTGACACGCGAGTCCGTCTCTGCGTGTTCGGCAACCGAACCGTAAGCGGGACGCACCCACCCAGCCACCCCGGAAGATCTTCGTCGCTTAACAGACTCGACAGAGAATTTCACATGATTCCTGAAAGAGCATGCAAATTTCATTAGACTCGGCGATTTCCCTTCGCCTTACTTTATTCTTCAGCTTCGTTCCATTTTTTATTTCCGCTTTATTTCCGCAAATTAATTACTGCTCGCGAATGACTTTTTAATCGGATTTACCTGTCGGCCGACTCTTGCCTTTCCGATGGATCGATTCGCTATTGGATCGACCCGCAGGATCCTTCGAGCATCGATGATTCCCGGTGACACTTTTGTTTAACCAAATTACTCAAATCTTCGTCCCTTCGCTTTCACCCATTTCACACGGCGCCACCCTTAACCTGTCGTCTTCTCTTTTATCTTTGATCCCTCTGCCCATATACCATTGTATCACTGTATACTACAGCAGCCGGCGTACTTGCGAGAACCCTGCGAGATAAATCACTGGCTGCCAAGAAGAAGAAGCAGGAACGTCTGCCTCTACGGGGTCAAGGCTTAACCTGCATTCTCCTACGGATCACTTAACGCCGAAGGAAAAAGTCAAAGACTTTCCTCACCGTGAAACGAGACAAACAGTTCGGTAGAAATAATTAACCCGGACACGCGGAATTTCGTTTACATTGAAATCGAGTCAAGAAGATTGTCACTGCCGACTAAGAGATCTCATTCGAAACGAGGAAATTGTGAAAAAAAAAAATAAATTTATCACATAACCAAGACATATCGATCATCGTTAAGGGTGCGACGTTGGAATTAGGGTGAGGCGAGGGGAGGGTCGACTCGACGTAGAAGGATGACAGATAGAGAGGTGCTCGTATTTCTCGTCGATGTCTCGGAACAAGCCGTGTGCCGGATCGTGGTCTGGGAAAATTGCCGAGGCAAACGGAAGAGGAAAACAAGCGGTAACAATGGGACTTCCTGTGGAGTCGGAACGAGGAGGGAAATTAATACGAGGTAACATTGTCTCCCGGTCGGAGCTCGCCGCGAAATTGTGGCTGACTCTAATTGTAAGAGTCCCCCCCCCCCTCCCCCCACTATTCCTACTATCCCAGCATCCCACTCGTTCTGCAGCAATGCGCTCGGGAGGCAACGCGAGGGAAGAACTGGCTAATGACTTTTTCACTGGAATTGGCTAATCGAGAATGGCCGATAGTGAGCAACGCGTTGCTCGAGGAATTTTAAAGCGAGCTTCAATTACATATTTATATAATAGCCAAAAAGTCCCTTTTGTCTTTGGCTCTATGTAATACAATTACACTGGGAATTAGTTGGAAAGCATTGAATTCTCTAGGAGAACCCTAGAAACGTCTCGTTGAACAACACAGTCCTTCGCTTTATCGTGAATCGAGCTACTCTCGACGACTTTTCTCGTAATTGTACGTCGCCACTCGAGAAAAACATTAAATCCACTCGAAACGTCGCGAGGAGGAGCCCGATGCTCGTTAGAATACATTCGGATATTCTCCTGTAAGCTACTTACATCAGGATGGCGCCAAGGCTGCTGCTTGGTACACCCTATCTCGTCAGTCAGTCGATACGTACCTGCAATCAGAAAGAAGGCAATTACTCGAGTGAGAATTTCACGTGTGCGATTTGCTCGGCTAGCGAGGCAAACTGCCGGTCGAAGAGAGAAAGAGGAACCGGAAGAAGCGGGATGATCGAACATTCGGACACGAGGTAAGTGGGTTCAAATTATACGGAAGAACGATGAGCCGAACAATGGCACGGACTATAGCGAGTACTATGCTGACGTTGTTACCGGGATATCCCGGGGTACAGGTAATATGGCGTAGTGGCGTAACGCTACGCTATCCGAGGCAGCGCGACGCCGAACGGCAGGAGCGCGGAATTGTAGCAGAGCAATAAATAAAGGAGGACAATACAGGAGCGTAATACCCAGGAGCCAGCGCCGTTCTGGAGCCGGACATTCTACGAAAGCTATAAACCGAAATGGTCATGACGCCTCGACCGAAGCCACGTGTCCCGTTCCCAAAACCGATCTCGCGGATCTCGTCGATGATGAGTCTAGATACATATCCATCGTGGCCATCGTGGGCATCGTGGCCATCGGGGCACTCGGGGCCATCGCGGGTACAGCTGGCTGGGATATTGGATTCCCTGGGATAGCCTATTTCGGCAGCAATCCCGCTCCATTGGATCTGGGGACCAGGACCGGGATCCTGAAGAGTGTGAGAAAATCATAGGAATACTGAAGAAGGAGACGCCTCGTGAGGCGAGGGGATCCGAGGACGCCTCCTTCCGGAAGCATTTAATGGTCTCTGTGAAGGAAATCGGAAGAGAGCGAGACTCTTTGCTTCGGCTATGAGAGTACACGCGAGTGAGCGAGGAAAAAAATAGCAGGTGGGTCCATCCTATGGAGTAATTGTTAGCAACAGATCACCTGACTCTTTTCATCAGGAAAGAGCAATGGCGAACAATGTAGGACGGCCAGACGTAATAAAGCTCTCGCAACGAGACGTAAAATCTAATATAAAATGAAAATAACTCATAGCGAACGAATGAGGTTGGGTCTCTGTCATACGTGGTACCGAATGAACGTACTTGATCAAGGAACTTTATGTGTGGTCAGCGGCACGCAGAGCCGAGTACCCTGACCTTCCTTTACGAGAGATCAGCCGAAGCCGTTATCAATTTAAGGTCAAAGTGCACACGAGTCGCTTAGTCGAATGATAATCATAAACACCACATGTTGCAGTAACATCGAAACCTGCCGATCGTGCGTGAATTTCCTCCTGGCCCGAGGAAATTACGTCCTCGTTAACGCTTTTCTCTAACCCTTCGCCGATTAGCGCATTCAAGTTTGGTAAATTTGACGAGAGTTCCTGCCTCTCGTGACTGTGGCACAGAGTGAGCCAACAGTTCCCACACCCAGATGAATACGTATCTACGTACACACCCGTTACTTCTCTCTGGGCCCTGCGACAAGTTTCCGCAATCAGCGAGGTTCGGTCGCGAGGAGAGCAGTGGGTGGGTGGGTGGGGGGTAGGCATTCCATAGGCGTTACACGTATACACATTGAAAGATCTCCAACCGCGGTACACACGTTCCTAGAGACGAATTGCAAATTCATAGAACTACTTAGTTAGTCCGAGAAATTACGTAACCTAACCCGATTCGTCGAAAGGCGACCAATCTGAGAAACCACAGTCTTAGTTAGGAATTATACAGCCGCGAACTAATTCGGGAATCCAGTCGAGTTTCCTGGATTGAACGACGCGAGCAGATGTCGAGCAAGATCTCCACCCTCTCTCGCCCTTTGACCTCTGTCAAATTTCCACCGATATTCACCGAGGAATTCCGAAACAGCGTTTCTCGTCCTTTTACGAATTCACATGCGGGTGACAATGGCCAGGGGGGGGGGGGTGATCCTAATACAGTCGCGAATACATCCACGCTCGCTCTTGGGAATCTGACTGACTCATTCCGCTGATCGACGGAACGAGGTAATCGACTGGGTAAACGAAGCGTGCCAACTGCTGAGAAAAATAATACGTTTAAAGAGTAGACAGTCCTTTCATGTGGTCGAGGTTGCACGCCGTGAAAAGGCATAAACGAGCCATAAAAGTTCATCGTTAGACAACTCGACACGAGGTCTCGACCCTTTCGAGAAGGAAAAGACATCTTGGAAGTGTTAAATCAAAGATCAAGTAGCCACGATGATACGTAATTCTTATGAATTTATTATAACGGTCTTCATCGAATCTTGATTTATTCTAGCAATACGAGTGTTCGATTTTCTATGGAGTTTCTGTGCTACTGCGGAGGCCAAAAGGCGCAGGTTAATACCTCCTGGCGTTTAGAAACATACAGAGCCATTTGTATCTCGAGAACAGTCGTAAAAGAGGCACTCGGGGATTTCGAAAACGATATGCTTTGTGAATGGGGCTTTAGTACGGCGTCGTATACAGTGTAGCAGTGGCTGGTGAGCTTAGTCGCAGGTTATTTTTGGTAAACGTCGAACAAGGAAGCGAGAATTGAGAGTGCACTGAAAAACTGAGAAAAAATTCATCTGGACCATTTCGATGGGTTCGTTGCGGAAATGACCTTTCTGAGAAACTTAAATTGCCAATTGGCAGGCAAGACTGAAATGCATCTGTACGTGGACCACGTGCATCCGTGTGTGTACTGGGTGAGCTGAAAGTATCCACGGCAGGAAAGGGGAGGCTGAGTGAGTGGGAAAGGTAAGAAAGTGCATTCGTTGCAGGTTGCAGCTGCAGAAGCATTCGAGGCTGTTGCGTTTACAGATGCACAATGGCCGAACGCGTCCGGTCGATCGGTTGCATCTATAAATAGCAATTTATTATGGATTTATCTCGATTAACAGGACTCCTCCTAAGTCGTTGAGATATGCAGGAGGAATTGAGAGAAGCAATGCACTCGATGCGTTGATGCATGGCTGCATCGACGCTCTCTGGTCATCGGATGCATCAATTATAATAATAAATAATAAATACTGCACTATAACGTATCTTGAGCCACAAGACTATGGTGGCTTTGAAGTATCTTTACTTTCCGCCTGGACTTTGTCCATTTGTTTTGTTCGAATAACAATTACCATGCGTTTCGGAAACACGCGAGCGCTTAATCAAATCAAGTCCATTATTTCGGGGAGAATATTCGATTTTGGAATATCGACGAATCATAGAGAAAAACGTGTTATTCGATTCGTAGCAAGAATTAAATTTCACCGAAAATTTTGAGGACTGGCGTGGCTACGTTTCTACGCGTACAGAAGCTAATGCGAGTGCAGATGCACATGCGCTTCTGCACGTGCACGTGCTCCGAATCCGTTCGATTGTGCTGCTGCTGTTGCGTCACTGGGCTGTCCTCGATATTTACTATAGACCAGGGGAGCAGGGGGTGCGTTGAACGTGCTGTTAATTCGACAGCCAGGGCTGCCAATGTTGTACCGTATAACCAAATAATTCAAATAGCTCCATGTTCGATTGTGGCTACATTGACACGTTACGTCATTTCCACTTGGCAAGATCAAACCTTTGGGACCTTTGCGGCTCAATTCATTTTAATGAAACAATGTCTTTCCAACCACTTGATGAACTTTCGAAAGCCGAAAAATAATAATAATAAATCGTCATAATCATCAATGAGAGGAGCAACTCGCAGAGGATTGGCGAGTGGGGTCTTCGCGGATTAGGCCTGCGAAATATGCCGAATGGTGTTCCGGCCGTTTCGGGGCTTCCGCTTTGCGGTGTCACAGGCCGACCAACTATAGAAGACCCACCAAAAATCTATTCGTTCCATGGCAAATCTCCGTCTGGCGCAGAGAGATTGCGAAGCTTTGACAAGAGACGAGGGTTGCACAGGTTTACAGAGGGTGGCTGTGGGGGATCAGGGCTGACTGCGGAAAGTCTTGCCGGACCGATGCTCATTGGCACGGTGTCCCGAGACGGGCAACACTGCTTAAATATTCAATCGTCAAAGCTTAGAATTCCCAAAATCATTTTGTTTTTGAAAGCCTCCGTGAGCCATTCGAGAAGTCGGGAAAAGCTCTGAGCTTAACTCACTTTTTTTTCACCATTTTTATTATACACTCCGGCTCGCGGTTCTGACAAACCATTTATTTAGCAGCACTTGGAAAGGAGCAGACACTGGCAGCCACTTGACTGAACTCGGCTTCACTTTTGCCCGGCCGACTATTCCACTTACACTTTTTCTTTCAGCGCTTCTCTACGTCCCGAGCCCTGCCGGTGCTTCGAACTGCTGACCTCCTGCGGGAGCAACCCCTTGGCCAGGAGACTTTCACTTCCTTTAACTATCATTAGCGTTTACGCGATAACCTCTTGCATCCCATTTCTAACCTTCAATAAGAAATTTCTCTCTTTAATTCTGTCCTGACCTTATGCTCCTTTCTATTCGATCTCCCAACTATTCACTTTTAATTATTGTTCTCTATGAGTTTCTGCTTTTAACGAACTTGGGGTGTCTCCTGTCTCTCTTCCTCTCTCGCAGTGAATTCAAAGAATCCGAACTTTTCTCTACTGTTCATCCCTCTCGAGCATCAGGACCCTTTCAACCTGAATCCTCACTCACTTTGGCTACTCTATTATCGTTATATTGTTTCCTCAATACCCATTTAATTATTTCCAGAGCCGAGCAAGGCTTTTAAGCATCGTCCACAGGGTAGACAGATGTCTTCGTGTAAGTGTGTGTCGGCTGGCATGCAAATCGCCCTCGGGAATAATTCCTAAGGGTAGGAACTACTAAAGTGAGAGTTTTCGGAAAAACTTGTCGAACTAAGGAAAACAAAAGGATCTTCCGTGACTATTGGTGGAAGGCTTAACGAGACACAAGGAAAAGGGTCGACGTAAGATAAAGAAAGAGGAAAGTAGAGCAAAATAAAAGATAAACAAGAGAGAGAGAGAATGATTCCGTTTTACGACGAATCCCTGTGCGACTGGAAAATTCGATGGGCTTTCAATTTCAAAACGAATGGATCTTGTCCGTGAAAATCACTGGGCGATGCTTTCGCGGTCGAGCGACGCCGAACGACGCCGAACGACGCCGAGCGAGGATGCGAGAGTCACGAGGGACGCCTTGAGAGAAAAGAAGGTCGAGGTTGAGGGATAGAGGGGACACGTATCCGTGAAAGGGTGTATATAGGTGAATGCCCAGAAGACGCCAAGTGAAGGAGGATGAAAATAAAGGGAGCACCCAGAGTATAACGGGAGAATATAAAGAGAAGGATGGTGGTGGTGGTGGTGGTGGTGGTAGCCGTAATAGTAGAAGCAGGCAACAGCCAGAGACCCTCGGCCAATCTGACCACTTATTTTCTGTCACCTAACTCACTCGGTCCCTTCGATTTATTGTCTCTCACGCCCTTAACTGAGCGAACCAGCCAGCAACGTAGCCAGCAGCTACCCTCTTCATCCCCTTCGGGTCTAGAATCGACGTCACTCTCACTTCGCTAACTATTCCACTTATTCCCTTGTCCAGTTCAGGCCAGGGAAGCGCCACTTCCGGAGCTCGGGAAAAGTGACGAATCCTCGGCAGAGCCGTGAGACGTGCGGCTAATGGCATTTGCATTCTTGATCGGCGGGACACTGAGAGCAAAGTTCAAGTGCCGTCTGATGCATGTGCGCGCATAAAGACACCAGCAGGTCTTCCTCATTCGCGAGGTCAATGAACGGATACGCTAATGACCCTGGAGGGTAATTAGTCCTGGGTGCAAACGACCAGAGACCCTCTCGTTGCTGCTAACTCGACGATCGCTTGGCCAGCCGACCAGCCGGCCAAGTAATCTCGGCCACTTCTCTAGCGACTCACCTGGATGGTAACGAGGTCACTTGAGCAAGGTAGACAAAGTCAGCAGCGAACCTACCGAATGCTCCATCCGAATCTCAACCAGTTGCTACCTGGAGACCCGAAGCCGAATGCACTTTCGCTGCTCCCTGTTCTGCCTGTTGACTGGAAAACCCGTTAACTATACAGAAGCACGGAGAATGCAAATGTCCTCCATTAATGGACCTGATCTTGCACTCTCTGGAAACCATCAACGTTTACGCTGCGTCGTTTTATTCCTCTTGCGTCACGATTCCGGCCGAATCAATGAGCGGACTACAAAAAAAGAAAGGTAGCAAAGAGAAGCAACGAAATAGAGAGAGAGAGATGGGGAAATTCGAATTCCACGGTGAAAAGTCCAAAGTCCAAAGGCACTGGTGGTGGCGATACTCTTGCTCGTATAATGAACTCGTTTGTATCTCCGTTATCGGAGGCAAAATCCAGGGCGTTTCTGTACCATTGGAAAAGAGAAACATCCCCCAGGACTTTTCTCCTTCGGGAGGATGGCCAAGTATTTCCTTGGGGTCCTTTGCAGTCGGGACGATTCTTAAGAATGCCGCGATTCTTACGCTCCTTGGAATCCTTACGATTATTACGCTCGCGTACTTTGTGCCCCATGGTCCAGCTCGGAGACTGCTGTTACGGTGGGTGCGGGGGTTACGGGGCTTACGGGGGTGTATTATGGAGCCAGCCATGGGATAATATAATGGGCTTGACCATTACTGCTGAGACACCCTAAGAAATATAGACTTGCCCTATCCTTCTCTCTTTCTCCGAGTGTCTCCGGGAGTTGTGAATGTGCATTGTTCCATGGGAGTGGGGAGCAAAGTCAGAAAGAGGAGTAGAGAGAGAAGCTGCACGAAAGAAGAAACGCAACGGTATACATATAAGTTAAGAATTTTTACGAAACGCCACTCCTATAGCGATTCCAAGAATCGACACTCGTAACTCGAGGCTCTTTACGACGGGAAGCTGGATAACGAAGAGTTCGGCAGAGTCGGCTGTCATCTCCCGAACGACCACGACGTTTCTCCGCGGCATCCTCTTTGACGGAGTCCTCTTACGAAGACGTTTCAACGGCGAATATCGCGACGCCGTGCCGTCACCGAAAGTCGCTGGCGTCGTTGGCGTCGCTGGCGTCGTTGGCGTCGCTGGCGTCGACGATAATTCAGGCAAAACTGAGCTATTAATAATCGCTTCCCCATCCCTCTGGGCACTCGGCAACTTCGCAGAGAACACGAGAAACACAGGGCTGCTGGTTTGTGCTCGAGGAAATATTCTGCTTGAGAATCGCGTGCAAAGAGGACTGGGAAGAGAGACAGACGGAGGATGCTGAACAAAGAGAAGAAGACACTGGTACGATCCTCTGGCAGCAACTACCTGTCTACCTATAGGGTCCTCCAGCCCCCCCAGCTCCTCGCGTACTTGCGTGATGCTCATTACGGCAGAGTCTCAACACGCGCGGAGAATAATTAATAAGCGCACAGAGCACAGGAGCGCGAGTTATGCTTCCGCTTTACGTGCCGCAGTCGAAATATTCCATCTCGATGTACCATCGCTCCTGAAAATCTTCCAGGAAACTCTCAAAGTCAATATCGCACACTTTCTGATAAGACTCGGGAGATTGCTCTCGCTATTAATACAACTGAAAGGCTGGCGGGGGGGAGGTGATGGAAGCGGAGACAGGAAACGGCCGATAAGAGCGATATCGGAGGAACGAGAATCAAAGTGTCGTACACGGTGACTCAGAGTTTTGGATCGAGAAGAGAGGGGGGGAGGGAGGGGCAGAGGATGTCCCACAGGACATGGGAAATGGGACATGCAGGATATGCAGGATTTGCCCAAGTAGGAAAAGGATAGCCAGAGCACAGGCTACACTGGAAGCAGTGGGGATCGGACATCATAAACAATTCAGAAAAGTTCGATTATGAAACTTTTCGAGAGATAAGAGGAAGTGGCTGAGAAGAGGAAAATGGGAGATGAGATCAGTCGGAATCCCCAATACGTTATACGTTAGAACGCGTATCCGTTCCACACGGAAAACAAATGTCGCAGGGCTATTAAAACTTTTGCGTATCTTACCGAATCCTGCAGACTGTACGTAATGTACAGGTACCGTCCTGGACTACCCTCTGATTTATCCGATAGCGTCACAGGAGGCAGATATAGGTGTACACATGCGCGAAGCGTTATCGATCCCGGTACAGATAAAAATAATTATAAAAATATTATCAGATGATTTTAGGCGAACCCGATTCCAATTCTGTGTTCTTCCCACTTCTAGTATCGAGCGGAAAATTGTCCTCGTCGAAGATGCTGCGTCTCCTGTAAGACTTTGAGATTTTCCGGTTTAACGAACGATCGCGACGTAATCAGCATGAAATCGAAGAAGCAGGCAAAATTACGACTCGGCTTTCCTGCGGGATCGACGGGAATATCGATTCCTCCTACGTCAGGCTGCGCACACGAGCCGCGAAAGGATCTTCCTGGAAATCGCGGGAATTTCCAGGCGCCCCGCGACTATTCACGTTAGAATCGTAAAACAGACAGGGGCACGTACGCACGTACCGTGTGTGGTAGGAGAGCGGAGAAATGATGCTGTAACAGACGCGTCTACGTGAACGTTCACGGTACGGAGAAACGAGCCGCTCTTGGATGGGGCATTTCGCATGCATCTCGAATGCAGCTGGGAATGCAGATTGCAGGTGTCAACATTCGTGGCACGGGTCTCGTCCTGGGGGAAAGTTTCGCCAGGGTCGTATTTCATAAAGGCGGATACACACTGGCAACCTATCCTACCTAACGTACGGACACCTTCTGATACTACGTGCCGTACTGTGCTGTAAATACGTCTTCGCTGTGTTCATCCAGGCTCCAGCAGAAACGGTGCCGGTCCTGCCGGTCCTGCCGGTCCTGCTGCTCCCTGACGCAGCATCCTTGCATTCTATTCATATTTTTTGCACTTTCAGAGAAGCAACAGCCAGTTTATTCAGATTTCACGTAATGTCGCCTCGACGGACTGACTCTATAGTAATGTAAGTACACACAGCACAGGGGGTGGTGGATGCGACTAGAAAGAGTTAAAAAAAGGGAAAAAAATAAGAAAAAAATCTTAAGAAGTGAGTTTTTCTCATAGCTCCCAAGTCACACGGCTGGTTTCTCACTTCCCTTTACACTTTTCCTATTCATCTTCACCATCTTCCACTTCTTTCTTCTTCTTCTTCTTCGTCTTCCTCTCTCTTCTCTCTTGAATCCAAGCGAGGAGTGCAGCGATCCGGCGTCGGGTCGCGTCGCGACGACTTCTTCGTAGGCGACGTGCGTGAGGGTAATATCGCTCCTATGTGGACGCCACTCGTTCTCGAAAGCTGAAATGTCGAGTCCTTTAGTGTCGCCGTGGGAGCCACTACCCGGTGCGCGTTACTCGGCTCGTGCATCAGCCGATGTGAATTATGATCCAGCGACGTGATCCGTGATACGAGTTTTGCGGCTGCTGAGAAGGCGCCTTAATATTCCCGTGCGAATCCCAACTCGAGTTTTGCACCACTTGATTGGACACGCGACCAAAAATAACGACTTGCTGGCGAACAGAAGAAGCAGCCCGGATGCAATTCTCAGCAGAATAGGAAGACGTGAGGATTCTCATATATATGATAAAGATACGTGAGTTCGGATACGTCCAACGTAGCAGCGTTCGATCAAGAACTTTCATCGAGGTATAAATAGATTTTAGTTGCAGCTGCTACCAGCATCCATATCGTCGGGACGGAATGTGGATCCACGTTTATGCGGGATATATACCTGTTTTATAGAAACCAGTATTCCTGTATCTGTCGTCCTCGCGTCTTCTCGTTATCTCGGTAACTAGGTAATTCGCACGGAAGGGAAAGATAGAGACATTAAGCCACGAAGATCCATGCGCAACGAGCGACTACATCCCAGAGCTGACCTTGCCCGCTTCCATCCACTGTAGCCACCTCCTCTCTGTGTACTCTGGCTGTCACGCATGTGTCTACCGCATATCACATAGATGTTCGAGTCGAAGAGTAGGAGAAAACGAGGTCGAATCGGCCCAGGCGCGTTTCCATCGAACGTCAGCCGCCGAGAGCGGCGAGGGCGGCGATGACTGGCAAGAAAAGGAAAAGCCAACCGAGCGGCAAAGATGCTACGCTGGGAAAAATATGCTAAAGCTACGAGTTAGGCAGGACATGGAAAACTTTTTCTTTCTCATTTTTGGACATAAAATATTCCAATGAGCCAGTGTGACTGTGGAATCGTGAAAAAGAAAGTGCTAGAGGCACACTCACATATGGCGGTGGTGGTGAGGGGGAGGGGCATGGTAGAGAGTATGGTACAGGGAGGAAACGGAGGAGCCAAGGATGAAGGAGACGAAGAACAGGACAAGGAGGAAGAAACGTGAGAGTTTAAAGGTACAATATGGGCGAAGGTAAGAACCTTCCGGCAGCTGGATAACTGACAACCTTAGGAAGACGTCTATCCTTGAATATAGAAAATTGAAGATGGCGAAGAAGAATTTACATAGATAAACGTCGTTTGCTGCTTTTAAAATTGCGATGTGAATTTGCCTGTCGCCATCTCGCTCGTCTCTACGATATATTCGCAGCACGGTTAGCTCATCCCGTCAATTCGAGTAGACATCTACGTATCTATTTTAATTTTTAAGAAAGTGAAATAATTTCAAAGAATTTTGCAACCTTCATTTTCTATAAAATATCTTCGGAATGCAAAAGAGAGTAAAATCCCGAGATCCCCCCCTTCCCCCCAAAGGGACGAGATGCATTCACGGCTGCTGCTGCTGCACTTTCGTCCGGAAGTTTCCAACACTTTCTGCTGTTTAGGTATATCGGCCTCGGTTCAGCCCGGAAGTTCTCGGAGTTTCTTACTGCGCGATCTGCCCTTCTTCCCTGTGTCACTTCCGCCTCTTATTTCCTACTTTATCTCTTGGTGACTTCAGGCTTCGCGGAAGTCTTATCTCCCGATGGCGCTTCAGAAATTCAGTAGTTCGGCCTGGAGCCAGACTCTCGGCCCACTTCTTTTCTCCCTTTACTTTCTTCACGTGGAAATTCCCGTAGCGATGTTGCCGAGACGGGATTTTCCTCCGTCGAAATAATCCTCGATAAAACTGTGCATACGAAGAAAATCAATGAGACAAGAGAAGCTCGAAGAAATCCACAAGACGTTACGATAGCGAGAGATATCTCGCAGGAGTAACGATAGCAGGATAATATTCAGATAATCGAGTACCGATCGATAAATCTTTATTTCCCATCTCGACTGGAGAGCAACCCTTCGTTCCCTTCGTTTCCTACCCCCTCGATACACCCACTAGACGTAACAGTCCCCTCCGGATCAGGCTGAAAGGGGAGGCCATATTGAAACGTCCTTGGCAAGAGCCAGAACTCTATAGTCATCCATCAGACTCTCATTAAAAACGCAGTTGCGGTGCTCTTTATTGAATTACAAAGAGAAAGGACCCCCAGAATCCTCTCATTGGACATTCTCCTATCCTTTGCTAAGCCAGCAGTACGAAACCAACTGGAACAGGAAGTGCGAGAGCCTCCGACAGTCCACCATCCCCTATCCAACTGCTAATTCCACGTGGAACGACCTCGCGTTCCCGCATTCCAGGAAATTCAACGGTTTATGGACCATCGGTCTGAGACGCATCTTCGGCACGCAGATCAATTTGAAAGATCACAGCGTCGCAACGTCACACTCCTATCGCAGTCGTACAGGGGATGGATCCTCAAGTGCCCCTAATTTCGACAGTGACTTGTCGCTGTGGTCTCTAAACGGGGATTCAACATTCCATAAAACATGGTCCTCGTAGTGGCTCGAGTGCGCTCTAAAGCCTGTCTGGGTGCTCGGCTGTCACAGTCACAGGGTTATTTACACGCAGCCTCTTTGCACGATGCTCCACTGCTATTTATTGGTGCTCGACGGATCAGGCCGGACTGTCCGGACTTTCAGCAGGGCTCAATTTTTTTTCCAAAATTCCTGGCAGAAAGAAAGAGTCCTTGCAGGCATCGCGCGATCAGAGAGGAGCAGCACCTGCCTATTCTTAAGTCGATTCACTTCGCCGTCACGCTATTGGATATTGACGTGGCTCTCGGAGAATTCGAAATAGAGACTCTAACTATGAGTTTGACGATATCCCATGTAAACAAGGGATCGCATCCCACTTCCGGATCACAAAGGACTGACCATTATCAAATCAAAAGTCAAGAGCCGAGAGGCAGCGATCGGTGCGAGCAATCGGAATCGGTGGTCACGATTCGGACGAGTCAGACGAACGAGGATGGATCCAGCGTCAGTCAGTCGGGCGCGTCGTAATTAATTTGCTTGGAATTAAATCAAATCGAAATAATCGCGGTTTCGAATCTGTTTGCCAAAACACTGGGAGCAGCCCGTGACAAGAATGTTTTAATTACAAGCGCCAAGCGCCAATATCGGCAGGCGGCGCGCGCGCGACCCTGGTGCTGCCAGTGCGAGTCCAGGTTAATGCGGTAATTCACATGCACTTTGACTGCATTCGGCAAACAGCAGGGACAAACTCAACAAGCCGGCTTCGATGTTCGCGACCCTTTGCCTCTGGGCGCAACCCCTATCCTTTCGGCTGGTCCGTCAATTTATTCGACGCGATGCTTTTTAGGGTGATTGCCCGCTTTTGGGAGAGCCTATGGTGTCCATGAAGATGGGTCGTAGCGATGGTAGCGATGGTAGCGATGGTAACCATGGAGAATGGGAAAGCGCCGTTTGGACCTTTTAAGCAAGTCGGGAAAGACATGTGAATATACAGGCCAACGGAAGAGAGTAAACAAACCATATTCGTTTAGAGAAAATATCATAGAGAAATAAAGGCAACGTTATTGCCTTTGGACGTCGACGGCGTCGCGACGCGTTACTGAATCTTTCGTGCATGGCAATTAATTCGAGTTGCACTTTGGGGTGTGAACTTATTTTTGAGATTCCTGTTGCGGCGAAAGGTCTCTTCGCGCCACGCATAATTACCGGGATCGCTCTCTCTCTCTCTCTAGACTCTCATTTTTCCTCTTTACCAGACCATTTTACACGCTTCTCTACCCCTAGGCATCTCGCCGCAGCAACAGCAGCAACACCACTCGAGACTCTACGAATAACTCAGCGACCCACGCAACACTTTCATTTTCTATGGCGGGCACGACGCTCTTTTTACCCTCGGCTCGTTTCATTTCTCCTCATTAGTAAGCAACCCCCTCCGAATCCCCTGCAACCCTCTCGCGAGTTTTCACCGGCGCGACTGACTCTCTGGCACTGGACAAGACATCCCCTGACGCAACGGTTTAAACCGCTCCCACTTTTTCTACCGCAAGACAATTTGCCAGCCATTCTTCACACTTTCGCGCAGATTAACAGTTTAGTATTCGGACTGGTAGGGACGACTCTTTGGTCCAACGAGTCACATAAGATTTTATCAGAATGGATTTAGAACTCGGCAGCCCTGACACTCGCGGTTACACTCACGTCTTGGTAAGTCAATCGATAAGTAGGCTAGAGTAAATGTATTAGGTGGTCCCTTCGTCAGCGATAAGAAGACTGGGAGGATGTTGTTCCTGAGAGAGAGAGAGAGACAACTTGTCTCCCAAACTCACTCTGGTCTCACAAGCCACCTGAACTCTAAAATTAGACTGCGTCGGTTTCCACGAGAGATACAAGATGCCCGCCGTAATATTTGCGACAATTATTTAATATCGATTCTGGATTCGAGGCCGAACTTCCTCGTGACTGCACTTCACCCTTCCAGTACCTCAACTCCTAACATTTCCATGTGCCCAGAGAAATTTTGGACGAAGCTCAACGTTTGAAAATACGACGTCCAAAGAATAGAAACGCGTCCACCATCTGAAGAATTCAAAGTGACTCTTGTCTAGATTTCGCACAAATTCTGCATGCTGCAAGCCATTTGCTTTTACATCAACTTGAAGAATCATCGAGAGAAAGAGATAAGAATAAAGTAACGAAAATGAAGAACGTCGCGCAGCTACGTCCACGTGTACTATTCTTCTGCGAAGCAACTTGGGTAAATAGGTAGATAAGATGATAGATAGTAAGGTAAATAGGTATGTGTATAATATAAGGAAGTAAGGAAGGAAGGAAGGAAGGAACGATGGCTTGTTGTTGTTGCCGTGATTTATAATGCGCCCGTCACTTCAGACAATGGCTCATCTAAAACCGTCTAACCTAGACGGTGCTCCGTTATGCTGTCAGTGTGTTAAGAAAGAAGAAGGCCCATCCAGCATCAGCAGCAGCAGCAGCAGCAGCAGCAGACACTCTCGTCTCCTTCTCTTGCTACGTGCGCTACGTGCGCTCCGACGTTCGACCTGATACGAGTTTCCGTCTATTATTACTTTATTAAAAAGGATCGACAATTACTGAATTCAGTGACTCTTCTCTTTAGTCAGCTATTTGAGGAATTTCATTAAAAAATTTCAAACACATTTTCATAATCCCAAACTGTACATGCAAGAAACTAGCTACAGCAATTCTGCCGAGAGTACATTTTCAACATTTACTTACATCCCTTCCACAAACTCCGTAGGCACTTTCAAAGTGGGACAATCCTACGAATGATCGTTAAAACTAGCAAATATTTATCGAATTTTCTGAACACAGGTTATTTATCATTTTTTTTTTATTGTTTTGGCCGGATAAGAAGGAATTCCCGTGCAAACAGACTGGGCGGCTAAGAAACCTTTGTAATCGCTGAACGGACCAAGCTACCTTATAGACTCGAAGCCTTTATAGGCAGCTGCACTCTCATCCCTTGGCAGAGCAGGGGTTAAGTAAACCCTCTTTAGAATCTCACCCCTTGGTGTACTCCAGTCTCAAACCTTTTTCACCACCGTTTTCCCTGGTTGAGCCGAGCGACGACGTCGACTCTTCGACACCCCTGGAGTCAAGCCCTGCGGACTCCTGCGTCTCTCGCTCCCACTCGTTCTCGACTCATCCGTCTGTCCTTATCGTACAGCCGCCCCCCGGCCCCCACCATTCTGCGTCACTCGGCTGCTTCCATAGTACACAAAGTTGCCGAAGCCCTCTCTCATTACCGACAATATTGGCTTTTATCGCGGGTCGCTTCTTACCCGTGTACCAACCTAGGAGTTTGTTGGGGAGAAAGAGAAAGATGGTAGGGAAAAAAAAAACAAAAAAAAACAAAGAACTTGACAATGGGCAAGAGAGAATATAACTTTAGAGGGACGTTCGACTGGCAACATATACAAAGATAGAAATGATGAGACTCGCGGGGAGACCCAGGAAAACAAAAAAAAAAGAAAAAAAAAGTCTTACAAGGGCCGAGATGCTTCTTGTTCTTCATTATGAAAAGTATCTCTGCTGCTCCTACCACTCCGAAGAAATTTCAGGCTTGTCCTTGGCTCGATGTGGCTGATCTTCTCCTCCTCCGCGACACCTTGGCCAAGCAGTGTCTGTCACGAGGGTAGTCGGCAGATTTTACGAGGACTCGCAAAGGCCGCTGCCGCGACGAGAGCCAATTTAAACTTTTTCACAGCAGCTTGACGGGATATAAAAATTTATGATTCCGAGTCCTCAGCCTAATGGCCCAAGGAGGCAGTTCGAGCTACTCTTCCTCTGTTCCACTTTGAACTTGAAACTGTTCCCTTAAAAATCGCTCTGGGATCGGTACAAAGAGTTCGCGGGTCGGAAGAGAGAGAGGAAGGATCCACGAGATAGGTACTCGAACGATTCTCTCGTTTTGAGTAAATTCCACGTAAAGATCCCGTGAGCACTTTCCAACTTTCCATCTGGCGAAATGTGAGGAACCTGCTGGAACGGCGAAACCGGAAGGAAGTCTTCCCTATGGAATTTGCATGGCAGTAATAAATAACTAAAGTCTGAATGGTGCCAGCAGTGGATACCTTATATGTATAAGGGATGCTTCGATAGGATAGGGGGTGGCAGGTAGGTACTCCGGGTAATAGTAGTCGCGATGGAAGTCGGCCTTAAAAGATCGTAGAAAAGATTGCCGATCGATGCCCAGGGCTGACTTCCAGGGCTGCCGCCTCTCTGGAATCCAAGAGAACCCGAGAAGACGTATGGGCTGCCTGAGAAATCTCGTGGCGATAGCGAGTCGCGAGGGAAGATAGAGACTGCGGCTTTTGCAGAACAAATGTCGAAATGCAAATCGCGAGCAGGTGAGCGCAGCGGAGACTGACAAACTGACGTAATCAGGATCCTCGGCGGGTAATTAGTCAGCTAACCCAGGAGCGGCTTGATTACTTCGATTTTTCTCACGGACTGTGCTCGCCACCACCGTCCAATCGATATTCCTCCTCCCCTCGACTCCTCCTCCTTTCTATTCGGAAAAGCAGCGTCTCTGCTTGCGATCTCCTCGACCGGACACAATGGAATCAAATCGAAACAGGCCAATCGGCTGGCTACGACGAGAGTTCAGAGTTCATCCGACTGTCGAGCATGTACCTTCGATCACGTGCATTCGGACCGGAAGACACGCCTGTGCGATCCGAGCTCCTTTGTCAGGACAATTCCGGATCTACCTCGTATCCTTAAGCCTGCTTCGCATGGTAATCAGTGTCGATTAATTGAAAACGCGTGTCCCTTTTTCGAGCAGTTGCAGTCCGGAGCTCCACAGTCCTCGTCGTCTCTTCCGATCGGGTCAGGCAGAAAAGGAACCAGACATCTCGCTCTTCCGCCAAGGCGATTCTTAATATTCCTAATACTCAAAGATCAATTCGATTGATCTGCCATTAAGATCGGACTCGGAGCATCTGTACGGAGGGACGTCGATTATTTTATCATTATTCAAGGCTCGCATTCCATTATCGGTACGGCATTTATTCATGGAACATTGAAAATGCGGCTTTAATTGTCACGTTCAATATTAGGTACGTGCTCCTGCCGTTCTCTCGTTCTATTAATTCGCCAGCTGCGATAGAAGAAGGAGAAAAAGGAAGCGAAAAAGCTCGAACACGGCATTGCGTCCGGCAGCCTTCGTGCCAACCGATTGAAACCGACAAAAAGACAAGAAACCGCCAGCAGTTTGGACTAATAAATTTAGTCCCATTAAGTCCATCCACATCTGCATGAGTTACGGGGCTAATTCAGTGACGGCCGAGCCAATCAACCTTCGATTCAAAAGATTGACCTTCGGCTGAGTTCATAGGTGCCTCCGCGCCCTCACCAAGAAGTGACCATTCTGCGCGCCTAAGCACCAAAGGCTGGGAGACTGGTCCGGGAACACTCGGTGCACGATAAATCATATCAGCATATATGAGAGTGCACATTTATTAATTTAACCAACGCGCTCATAGATCCCATTATACGGGGTTACGAGGCAGAATGTGATTGGTTGCGTGCATTCGGGATACGAGTGATTTCTAAATGACTGGCGCTCGCTCCGAGCGCCTTGCCCGGTAATGGGTCATTACTTTTCCAGGTGAGTCAAGACGTCCAGTCATGGACCCCCTAAGAGTTCCGATATAGATATAACACTGCGTGCACTTGATACGATTAATAATCACTTTTATCAACGAGAAACGTCATTACTCATGGTACCGAGGAGAGACTCGAGCATCATCCTCGGGTCTCTCAAATCTTTTACTCCTTTCTCTCTCTCTCTCTCTCTCTCTCTCTCTCTCTCTCTCTCTTTCTCCCTCTCTCTCTCAATAACTTTACCCATTTCATTTTCAGCACAATGCCAGCGCTTGAGATATTAACGAGAACATTTCTCACCCAGTTTCTATTTCACGGCCGTATGCACATGTGACTCTATTCAGGGAACACGTGACCGACAGGCACGCTAAATTACATAACACGTTTCTTCCTCGACTGTGTAAATTCATACTGGTTCGGAGACACACACTCTATCTCTTTCTCTCTCTGTCATCCAGCTCCTTTCCTCTCTCCTTCGTGGTACGATCGACAGTAAAAAAAATGGACCAGACACGCAGCCAGATATCGCGCGACATAAAACGCGATTCTTTCCACAGCAATAGATACACGACACGATCGGTGCCATCATAAGTATGACACAAGCGTGCAGAAGCAAGTGTCTCCGGAAGTTGAAAAGCCATAGGCACCTTCAGAACGCATTGGCGAAACTAGGAAAAGGTTTCGATTTCAAAAATATCGTAGACAAACTGCACATGGAGCTCATAAAAAAAAAAAAAAAAAAAGGAAAAGATATTCCAACTGGACGCAACCGTGAGACGCGTAAGAGAATAACGTGGTTATTGAAAAAAAAAATAAGATTTTTTCCCGCATCAGTTGAGAGAGAGAGCCAGAGGCGAATTAACGAGGAAAGTGGATAACGTGGTGTCAAGGCTCGTGCAGGGGTACCACCAATAAAATAGGGGTCGGTATATCACGTGACCCTAGCTGGACGCGTCCAACGATACACAGTCCAATATATTACCTAGATAGCCATGCTAATTCAGCTCTAACCTCTCGGCTAGCCAACCGAGGGACGTTTCGCTCGTGTCGCACAGTGCACAGATTCAACTAGAGAATCTACTAGTAAAGTAGGAACAGTTACGAACAGTCACGAACAGTCACGAACAGTCACGAAGAGCCCACGAGTGCCTCGAGCGGCTGCACAGAACCATAGTCCTATCCGTCGTGGTGTCCATCGTGGACCACCGAGCCCCCATCCGTGCGCATTCGATTGGCATTGCATCCTCGTTATCAGGTATTACCTGCCCAACCGTGATAAGGGAACCGTCTCACGCCCTTCGTTCGAACCGGATGAATATCCTGGATAAGCCTCTTTATCGCGATCCCCAGCGAAACGGTGTCACCTGCTTCCCACCCCTGGTCTCCTGTTCCAGTTTACCTTGACTCGCGTGATACTGCGACTTGGGCCGCGTCTGGCAGGCACGTCATTTGGTGTGGATGCACCTTTGCGCTTTTCCACGTTTCCCCCTCGAAGTTTGCAGGTGCGATCAGGGATGCCATCTTGCCATCAGCCACTTTGCTCCAGCAACTTTGCCCGACTGCTCAGGATTCTGTGACGTCGCGTACTGCTGCCAGCAATCGTCGCAGCTTCCCAGATCATTTCAAAGATCTGGGCTTTCGAACGCGGACAGTAAAAGTCAACGATTCGAAGCAAAGTACAGAATCGCTGGAAACGATGCTTTCACTTTTACCAGATAACTCTCATTTCTAAAGGCGCTCGTGTCATTTAAATGCTTTCAACTATTTTCGTGGACTGCCATTAATATTAATAATTCTCCGTTGCAAAGCGCCGCGATTACTTTTTTTTTTTTCCCACTAATGGAAAGGAATATCTACACACTCGTCTCTGACCGAGGCGAGTTTTATGCTGTTTCCAACGGGAGCGAAAAGGCGAGAAGACGAAAGGACCAAAAGATTCTTGCCTTCGGTCCACTCGCATCTGCGATGCAAGCTCGTCGTTGAGAGACACGAATCTGGGATCGGTATACCTTGCGGACTGCGAACTTTTCCGATGAAAAGAAACCCTTAGGGCAATTCGTTTCTATGAGAAATCTCTCGCGTACGCGGCGGCAATGAGGATATTTCCTGATCGCCTCTTCTCGGGTCCTCAAGAAATTAGCGCTCGTAAGCGGGAAAACGAGGGGGCAGGTTACACCTGTCGCCCGTTGTAAACTCGTTCGCGAGATGCGCAACGGTCTCAATTAGCGTCGCTTCGCAGTTCGTTAGAGCCTTTAAAACTGGTTTTGCTGCGGTAAATGTTTTGAACGCGCGTCGGGCGACCCGTCTCTCTCTCTCTCTCTATCTCACTCACTCTGCGTGTCATCAGTAGAATTGCAGAACAGCGACGAGACAGACGCGACGGAGTCTGCGCGTCGCGTTTTCATTAGGATCAGTTGCACACACGTGCATCCTACACGCGATTAACTGCACCGACGTAGATCGTCTGCGCCTGTGTTGGTAGATACGTGTCGAACGTGTAAGCAGTCAGTTGCGCGTGAGATCCGAGAGGATGGGATCATAGAGAAATATTTTACAGACATCCGTAATGGCTTTGTGCTTGTGAAATTGGTGCCGGTAACCACTGGCTGGGGAGAGTGAGATAAAAAAAAAAGAAATTTCGAAATCATTTTCCCCGGGAAATAATAAAGCACGGCTGAAAATACGACGCGAATACCTCGAGCGTACGTTATTTCATTAGCGTGCTTTTCCTAGACCAGCACCGTATCCAGCATCCAGGTCCACAGCGCAGAAGTGCTTACCGGGCCGTTCTAACCGACTTTTATATTAATTAATTTGCTCAGGAGTTTCAACGACTTATTGCACTTCAATTAACTCATTTTAAATTGCATAATCCCGGCATACCCCACGCCAGAGCGAAGCTGATTTAAAGTAGATGAGAAATTCGCTAGAGCGAAATTGCAAGAGTCACGATTTGCCAAAGGACTGTCAATGGAGAGGAGTGGGCAGGGGGGGGGAGGTGGGTGAAGTATAAAATCCTTACAGATCGGAACGGAGATCGCGCGAGAGGAATGGCCATCCGATGAGAATCGAACGACCCCCAAGTTGCGGCGTTTTCAAACGGCGAAGTCAGAGCAAGAGGGTCCAGAGTCCGATGCTGGGCCGTAATTAGAATTCGGGCAAAGTTATGCGTCGGGTCGTCGCGCAGGGATGTGTCAAGTATTTAATCAGAGCCAGGTCGACTCTGTGTTAGACAATGGATGGCGGCCAAACCTCCTGCGCCGCCTTCCAGTATGACTAGGGGTGCAATTATGTCGACCTCATTTCAGGACAGCTTTACTCCTCTCGCATTGTGCTATACCTACTCTCGGTCTCGTGCGGCTCGGCCTTCTCTTTCCAGCTGGCGGCCCATCCTTCTCTCGCTAACCACTAATTCGGCACTCTCCCTCCTCCTCCTCCTCCTACCTCATCCGGCACCCAGTCGATATAATTTCTTCGTTTTTCTTTCAACGCGGTCCACCGTCCCCCCCACTTCCCACTACGTTCGCGTTACTTCAGAAAACAATTAGCCGCAGCACAAAGCACGGACTCTTCCTGCTTTCCCTCCCCTCCCTTTCCCCTCTCCGTCCCTTCTCGACTGGTCTCTGCTCTCAATACACTCTCTTATCTCGCAGAGCCTGAAGGACTCCTGCCTTCTCACCGATAAGCGTCACTCTGTCGCTTTCCTTCTACTTTGGATATGCCTGACACGTGTCTTCGTGTTTTATTGCTTTTTTTTTCGCTTTTGCCGCCTTTGACGTCAGAATTGCGCGAGAGAATTTTCGTTTGTCGCCATCAACAAGGATATTCGAATTTATCCAGATATTTCCTCTGAGCATGGATACGGCTGAAGTTACATGGATATACTTTCGTATGCGGAGATATTCTATCTGAGATCAAAGCTCACACACCCGATCGTGCACCGAGAGCGCTTTCACGAGGTTAATACGGGCTCTTTAACGTCGATTCCTCGAATCAAGCGTGATTCGCAACAAATTCCAGGCCGTCGGGACGCACGCAAACGGTCCCGGTAATTTTCATTGGAAAAAAAAAAAAGAAAGAGAAGAAGGAAGGGAAAGCAACTTAAACGCATACTGTGAAAGGTCCATTTTGTTCAGGGGTAATTGCAACACGCCCGAATACCCCTGCTGGTTATAAATATAAAATCCACAGCACGTCACGTGAATTTCTGAGAATAGCAACTTTTGTGCCTCGACACGGGATTTAATAGCTCTGCGCCTCCTTCTGACTTTTTATATCAGGCACTTTTATTTTTATCTACCTGCCTGAATAATAATGCTTAACGCGATCTAGTATTCCGATAACATTACAAATACTGTACATCGCGAGACCGTGTATCGTTTCTTCGACACGACGAAGCCATTTTCTTCAATACATAAATCGAGGAGATCGGCAAGAGGCAGAGAGATAGAAGAAAAAAAAATTATTGAAAGAAAATGAAAGAAGCAAGTTTCCAGCAAATCAATATCAAAAGGTACTATCGAGTTTTCATAGAACGCGTGTGAGCATGGGGGCCCAGAATGTAAACCCTTATGATCGACTGTCAATTATTTACGATTGCTGTCAATTTTAGCCAATCGAGGTTAAGCCACGTCGCGAATAGGCTTTAAAGCGTCGTGCGTCGCGTGTTGATGCGACGTCAAGCGTCCACACGCACGCGTTCGTTTATACCGTATTTAGAAATTAGAGAAACAACTTTTATCTCACGCATTGACTATATTTATAAAAACGATCCGATAACCGTACCAACACATTTCCCTAAGAATTACAAAATATTTTGTGAAAAACAATTTGTACAAAAATGGGCCATTCCCGGACAACTTTTGAACCCGCGAATTTTCAATGGTCCAGCGAGACCACCCTTACGCTTCTCCGAGATTTTCTTCGAGTTTCGATTCCGGATTCCATCAGCGCCATTCCGCTCGCCGATAACCCAGGGAACGAGGGAGCTCTTAGCCGGAGAAAGAGAGCAGATGGAGAGAACGAATGAAGAAAGGGGAACGTAGGAAAAGGAACAGCGTGGCTCGCGTGACGATAACTTTGATCGACAGTCTCGAACGGGGAGGATCGGAACGGGGTAATTTTTACGCGAGTTTTCGACTATTTCAAGAACCACCCTCATTAACATAATTCCAAGCTCCAAATATCCCAACGATCCGATCTACCCTGCTGGCCAGGACACCTGCGAGCAGTCTGGAAAAAAAAAATCTCCTTTTTGATCGTAACTTTTCGTTTATCGCGGCAATTTTTCAGCTCTTGGCACAGATTACGGATTTCTTTCATGCGCAATTTTCGACGGATACACCTTAATAAAATCGCCGGAATTGCGTGTTCGGTTGGTTATTCTCTCGATTAAAACGTGCTTCGGGACGAAGAGATTCCATGGCGCGGAGGCCCAATGACTTTTCATAGGCAGTAACAACAATAGGAGTAGAGTGGCACGGAGGAGTATGATGAATCGATAAGGAAATAGCTGGAACGGTAGCCACGTGAACTTCAGTGACGGAACGTTTGCCCGACACGAGCGATCATAAATTGTTTGATCGACGGATCGTTGCGTCAAGAAAATGGCTGATCGATCGATTCGGCCTTCTACTTTTTTTTTTCAATCTCGCATAATAGGCTTTCCTCTATGCATGCATTGTTACGTTACGGAAGCCTTCTAGACAGCCGTTAATAGCTGCGCGACAAATAAGCACCGAGGAACACTTTAGTTTTCGAAACGCCAAAGAAAAAGAAACTCAAGAAAAGGAGAAGGAAAAAGAGAGGCCAACTCTTTCGACGACGAATTCTCCAAGAAATTAGTAAAGAGGCGCCTTAACGACTGTTCTCGTTCTTCTTCAAATTCCAAGGACCAATAGGAGGGCGCGACGCTCCAGTGACTTTTTCTTGCCGGCAATTAGGACGACAGACGTGCTCAGCTAAATGCGTAACGTAAAAGTCGGAGCAGCAGCAAAAGCAGCAACAGCCGCAACAGCAGCAACAGCAGCCTACACTTGCTCCTACGATTAGCCCGATGCTCTGGAAACTACGAGGGACCACCCGTGGTGCTGCTGTTTGTTTTCTCGATTTCCAGCGAGAGTATTAAAATAAAATTGAGAGGACGCGGTAGGCAGGAGACATGGAATCTACAAAGTGGACTCACCAGCCACGTTGATCGAGACTCTCTGATCTCTTGAAGTAGCACCAACCGATAAGAGGATCAGGACTCACGTCACACAGGACTCTTCTTCCTGCAGAAGATTCTCTTGCTAAAAGTCTCACACTGTCACTGAATGTCTCTCACAGGTCGACCGAAGAATCACGTAAATTCGATCGACACGTTATGACTTTTGCTTCTCCCGCGAAAGACTCTAGGGTCACCAGCTGCTGCGACCGGATGAGAAAGTGTCAAATCGGTAACCGGGATGGATAAAAATAAGAGAACTTAATTATTGACTCCTGTCACAGTCGCGGATCCTGTAGATCCTGTAGATCCTCTCCTTACTTTCCCAGATGACGATGACTCTTGACCAGTGACTCCTGGACGACAGTGTCTATCGTACTCCCAAGCACTTGGTCGTCACGTGGTGAAGATTCGATAAAGATTCTATCACCTTTTCCACGCGCTTCGCCCTCGTGCGATTCTCGACGCCGCATGCGGCGCACACGCGAGTCCACGCGAGTCCACGTGTCCAGGCGATCAACGCATCGCGCAACGAGACGATACGAGACAACGCATCCCCAAGATAATTAAATATATTTTGTTAGAGGTCCTCGACTGCTCTCGACTTCCGGAAGTCTCTCTCGCTCTCCCCGTTGGCTCCTTGACCGTCGAATCGCAATTTCCAGCTGCAGGTGGAACAAGAGTTCTATTCGGGTCCAAGAAGCGAATTTGCCAATTTATTCGAGGAAACGGAGGCTCGTGCCGTCGATTTATAAATGGGAAAGTGGGAATTGGTTTTACATGGTTTCTTCGATGGACTCGTGTAGTCGGTCAGCCGATTTTCCTCCTTGGGTCACAAGGGACACGTTCGTTCGCCAACTGTTCGGCAAACGCACTGAACGCCGAGGATCCCGTTGGCGGGTGACGTCGGTTTTGGCTTCGATTCACCGACGGGCATGCGCGACGTCATGCGCCTCTCGGAGGCTCCTCGGCTCTCCTCGGCTCTCCTCGCTTGTTTCAAAGGTAGGAGAGGATCCTGAGGCTTCCGAGGATCAGGATCTCCCACGTCGCTCCGGATGAAGTCTCGTTTGGCTCCCTAGGACCCTTTAACGGTAGATCCTCCGTAGGGTAGAATGGCAGAATGGCAAAATGGCAGAATGGTACAAGGGTGGAACGGCAGAAACATATCGAGTGCAACTAAAGTATAACGGAAAATGGTCCAGCGTCGTAAAAGTAAAGACGATTGAAAGAGATTGAGAAGTCAATATGGCAAGAAATGCTCGTTCAACGTTATACCCGAGTATCTTCGAGTCTCCCTGGTGACTTAAGAGGGTTACTCGTCATCAGAGGGTTTCCCCGGATGCCCACTGGTTTCATCCCTCCGTATGTACTAACCGACGAGGGAGGGTCGCGGCTTAATCGAAATCAAGATATCCGGGAAAATAAAATAAAACTCCCATTTGATGTCCGATCTCGCAACCGGCTGTCGAGATGACAGTTTGGCCTCTTCTTGGTTGCCATTGGAAACGTCGCCATCAAAGACATACGTGCAGGAGCGTCTTTGGCAAATATACGGGTTTACGTTAAACGGATAAATTTATCTCCGGATGGGCGACCAAAGGTCCATTTACCAGCTCAGAGATACTTGTGCCCAAGTGATCGGGTCACGCACAGACCGATCGGCGCTATCCTGTGCTCCGTTCTCGTGTAGGTCGTGTAGGAGGGACTGCGTGGCGAATCCTGAGATTCCCTGAGCGCGAAACAGGAAGCGGAAGTCAGCCGAGTTAACGATCGGCTGATTAGGCGGCAGGTGTCACGAGATGCCAACTTACCAAGTTTTCCTTAACCACGGCGCCCGGCGCCCGGGGCCTACTACGTTCTTTGCGAATTACGATCCTGCAGTTTCACCCGGTGCATTCTCCTGCTGCAGTTAACTGCACCTTGTCGGGCGTCCATTGCGCCGCGTCACGTTTATTTTATTTCTCTTCCCCTTCACTACCGTATCCCGCCCTTCCGACGATTTTTCCATGATTTTCGATAAAATTTGATAAGAGAGATAGAAAGGAATCTCCTTCGACGTCACCGATCAGCATCGAACAACTAATCTCATGAGTTTCCTAGAACGAGTGCAATTGATTCGCGAGACGCCGATTCTTATAACTTTTTTCTGAGCAAACGGAATAGTTTTGCAGATGGGTAAAAAAAAATAAAGTACACCGATGTAACAAGAAATAGCATGACAATGGGGAAAAAAGAACTTGCTAGTCTTTCATTAAACACTCAGGGTAACAGCAGTAGCGTCTAGTACTGCTGGAATCAACATTTTACGCTTGAAAATCAAGTAAAATGAAATCGTACGCATTCCATTGTAATAAAAGGAAATCGACTGAGAAGTTTATACGAAGATCACTTAAAGAGTGAAAACCACGAAAAATTTGCCTGAACGATGCAAAATTTAGCTATAATAAGTATTTCAGGGTGCAGCCCCTCTCGAGTAAGAATAAAAGTACGAAAAGGGAGAAAGATAGAGAGAGAGAGAGAGAGAGAGAGAGAGCGAGAGAGAGAGAGAGAGAGAGAGAGAGAGAGAGAGAGAGAGAGAGGACAAAGAACAGGCGCCTGAGAGACCGACACGTAATGGGATTGCGAATAACATGGTAAAAGGGGTAAAAGCCCCTTATGCCGAGGGAACTCCCTGGGTGTGTCGACGACACGGCATCCATCTTTATTCCAGGCTCGGTATTAATTTCGCGATTATTAATCGCGAAGACATTATTAACGCGAGAACCACGGAGCTTTAGACTGGGGGACGGATTAAAATGCTCCTGGAATTCCGGGCGTACGTTTCTCAAAGAAGAGTCCGCGTTAACGGCCTGAATGCTGTAATAATGAGCGAGAGTTAATCACCCTCTAAACTTCCAACCTTCCCTCCTCCCCTCTTTCCCCCTCCCTTTCCTACCGGAAGCACAATAGAGTTCCCTGTCCCTCAACCGTGTCTCCGATACTCTCTTCCTGTTCCTTCGTTTTCCCTGCTGCCTTCCCGGATTCCCTGGACGACTTTCAATTATTGCCGTTTTCCAGTGAAAATATCGAATCCCTGCCTGCGGAATTGCCCTCGATATCAGTCCCCCCCCCCCACCCTCTTCAATTAGCCGCGGCACGATTATTTACAAGTTCTAGATCTTTACGTGAAAAGGCTGCTTTCAACGAAAACTCCGACTACGGACGGTCTGGGGTTCCCGACAACCCCTGACGACCGTTTCCTCCCTCGCAGGGAGGGGGGTGGCGCATCGATGCCCCGTTAATTCAACCTTTCCCGGTAGTTCAGCTCGAAACAGCAGCAGCGACCTCCTCGTAAGGGGACAGGGTGCAAGCTCAGGAGGCCCAGAGAGAAACGGGCTAAGCTGCTCAAGTTTAATGGAAACATGACGAAGAGGAGGGGCCCCGGGCGTGGGGGAGTGGTAGAGAGCGAACTCAGGAAAGACTGCGAAGGAAAATATCGTATCGACGAAAACGCGATCTGCCTCCTTCTCTTATCTTCGTCGCAGCCCCTTGGCAGTCGGGGGTATTTTTCAAAGGCATTTTTTTTTCAGGACCCAGATATTCCAACGACCGAGCCAAAGTCGAGGCGACCCCCCGAGTAATGCCGCTCGTAATTGCGTCTCGCCCGGAGAAAGAACGAAAGAACGAAAGAAGGCGCAATTTATAAACTGGGGCAAGCACGACCAACCGCCACCCACCCAAATATCTGTGTGTGTGTGTGTGTGTGTGTGTTTGTACAAGGTATACATTTTTAGCAGCCATCCAGCCGCCCACTCGTCCTCCAACCTAGAGGCATCCCTAGGTCGCGCGACGAGTGTTGGTATTTTGCGGGAGATTAAAGCGAATTTACACTCGACCTGGGACAGCAGCCCCGAAGCGAACGACTCTCGAAAAATAAAGATTAACGGCCCCCGACAGTGTAGCCTGGTCCACATGATTTAGTATGCAATGGATCTGCCATTGATCATCCGGAACAAGTACGGACACAGGAGAATGGCCAATCGGACTGTCCCGTACCAAGGGCATGCTTTAAAGCTGCATTGCCAAAATCTAGCACAGGTCCATGATCTGGCGTATCGAAAGATAAGCAAATGACGCGACCTGTTAGACCTGCACTCCCCCTTCCAGCGCATCGTTGATGCTCCCTGTATACAATTGCCAATTGCCGCATAACCAGCCCAGCTGCTAACTTCGAGTGACGCGTGAGCATACGTACCATATATAAGACTTATAGGTAAATCCTTAAAGTCTCGAAAAAGAATCCTCTATCGGATCTGCTGCGTCCCGGAAGAAGGAAGTGGTGCCAACGTGCAGAAGCCCACGGGACGATCGATAATCAGAGTCCTTCGAGCCCCAAAGACCCACCCCCCGCACCGCCGCTTCCTGAATCAATCGAATAACTCAATCGAGTATCGGGAAGAGCACTGGATTCCTTGGCGGCCCCGGCTCGCGCGCAAGCGGCAGGATGACGTAGATATGACTTTAGAGATGCTGACACGCACTCTTAAATCTTGCGTCTAATGGGAAATTGAGCGAGACTCGTCTGGCCCTGTGCAAATAGTCACGAGGAGGAGCACAAAAGATCCTGCTGCTGCAAGAAAAGTCCTTACGAAGAGAGCGAGAATAGCCCTTGGAATTAGAGTCCTCTCCAAGGATCCAAGACAGGCTTCTCTTCCTCCCGTTCGCTCGCGTTCTCTCACGCTTTCTCTTTCTCTTTTCTTCCTCAGTCTCGCACCCCCTCCCCCCCCCCCCTAATGGCTCCGCACCCGATCGACAATTCTTCGAAGGCTTGCACGTGAAATTGGCCAACTTTTAAGGGGGATGAATCTACACTCTCGCTGGTACACCCCAACATGGCAATGCTTGACAACGGGAGGGGAAAGATGAAAAATCAACCAGTAAAAAACTAGCCTCACACTCTCGAGAGGATGATCCAGTAAAGTCTCTGGATTCTGCTTGGGTTTCTGTAAACTCCGGAATTTCTTCTGGATTCTTTGACTCCTGGGAAAAGTCCTATCCTCTTCGCCCTGCGATTGCTCCTGTTGCATTCTAATGCAGGAAAGCGTCGTTCTCGATGCGCCAACAAATTTTGGGGAATCGAACGTTCGCCCAGTTTCTGGAAATGCGGGATTTTACGGTAGTGCTGACGCCACGTAAACGTTTGACGAGACCGCGAGTAACCGGGACGGATCCTTAGGGGCGATTCTCATACGAGTGGCGACCGGATAACACAAAATACGTCGACCTGTAAGTTCTCACGTAGAGACTTGACGTTTCGTGAAATAAGGGAAAAAGTGTAAATTCGGATTTGTAAAAAGAAGGAAAACAAAGACAATGAATAAACCAACCTACAATTAATGTTAACTGGGCATATCTCTATGAAGCGGGAATTACGTCGTGTCTCTGCTAAGCACGACTTGTATTACTGTAATGCCAAGAGGCCGGGATAAGCCGTTGCAGTTGCTGATGCAGTTTTGCTTCGGCTTGCAGATTTCCGTCGCTGCAACGGAGTAGTAATTAAACGTTCCTCAAATTCCTTGACGCGCCGGCTTCTTGGGAATTTAGTCGCTCGGGTGTCTCAAGGACTTTTCGATTGACGCTGTCATTCACTTTTTGCGTAATTCCACCAATAAACCATATCGAAGAAAAGAAATTTCAAGAATCAAACAAAATTGTTACACTGTGTCCACCTGGATATTGGACGAGCGCTCTAAATTGCACCAGGACCGAAGTTGAAGAAAAAAAAAAACAGAACCCCGTTCCACCCTCGTGGTCTCCATCGACAGCCTTGAGCACTACCCCGAGTACACGTAGGGTTAAAATTGAAGTACCAGGAGATAGAATCGCGGGAGAGAGGGGAGGGGTTAAAGACAGGTAAACAAAAAAAACACGACCCCAATTCAGAAAAACGTAATATTCTACCGATGGCTTCTATTTTGGAAATCTCGAAATTACATTGAAAGTAAAGAGAGGAAAAAAAAAGGAAAGGACAAACAGCTCAGTCGACAATAGAACTAAGGGCGAGGGGGGGGGGGTGACTATTCACTGAGAGAGGGAGAAAGGGAACCCCGGAGTTTTCCGGGATTGGTATGATTTGATAAAATAATCCGATATATTTACGGCATTATTTTTCGCAGAGTCGGCAGCACCACCCTCCACGTGGCCACTCTTCCTTTATCTCGATTCCTCCCGTGTTCACCAGTCGTTCCTCCTCCACCCTCCTCCACCCTCCACCACCCTCCACCACCTTCTCCATTCATCCGGCAGCCATCCCAGCCTCACCACTCCGGCCAGCCGCGCGCCGCGGGATCTAATGAATTTAAGCCGTCAATAATACGCGAGCGGGTGGCACCAGACCCTCGATGGGAACTCAAAAAGCTGCAACGCGTTGCCACGCTGAGGCTGCTTCTCGTTTTCGATAGAGACACACGCGAGGATCTCTAGGAGATGGAGAAGGACAACGATATACAGAACTCGGGGTTTTGGACGAAGTAGGAAGAAGAAGAAACGAAGAGAGAGAGAGAGAGAGAGAGAGAGAGAGAGAGAGAACAGGATTCAGATCCAGTCACCGTGGAGTTGACGAAACTTTCGCGATAGATGTATACATTAACTGCCGTTTACTCGAAAGGGTTATCGGAAATTCCCGCATGCCTACACATATGCGCATGCTTATTATCAGAAGCCAGGAGAATACGACACGGACGTTGCGTAACGAGGACGAGTCGAACGTTATACAGGATACGTTTTCATGAGTGCAGAAACTGGGTGTACGTGGATGTCTGTGCACGAAAGCGTGTTGAATTTCCGTTTCGGGAATTGGCGAGGATATTCGCGAGTATCTATAGTCCCCACAGTGAGAGCGCTTGGGTCCGAACTAATAGGATTCGCGAAATTAATTACCCAAATTTGCATAAGCCCCAGTAAACTTTTTTTCTCTCTCCATCCTCTACCCTCCACACCCTCGTCAAACGCGCGAATCATCCCCCCCCCCTCTCTCTCTCTCTCTCTCTCTCTCTCTCTCTCTCTCTCTCTCTCTCTCTCTCTCTCTCTCTCTCTC